>JAJQOW010002281.1:0-20466 GCA_037975125.1 Latrodectus hesperus | reverse complement strand
AGGGTGATTATAAAAAACTTTGCCAACATCTGCACTTCTAGCGTCCATTCTATTTAACCGATCAAGATGATATTTCAAATATAGTTCTTTTGAGATATGCGCTCGAGATTCTGTGAATGGCAACACAGTGGCCCTCGCGGTTACAGTTATAGTGACAGAAACTCGAAATTTTCGAATGGCAACGTCTACTTTTTACCATCGCAAAATGTTCAGCACATGCGAAAACCCTAAATAGCGTTGAAACGGTACCGATATGTCTAAAAACGGACGTGTTCTGCAAACACAAAAAAGAGTTCTGAAAACCGGCCAATAAAACACGATCTGGGCGCACGCAATAAATTTGCATGTGACAGAGTCAAGAAACCAATCACAGAACGCCGGTCACCAGATATTCAGCGTAGGAAACCTATAAAATACCAAGCGGGTATGCGAAGTCGTCATTCGGGAACTCGCACATGCCGACAATATGAGTCTTCCTAGGAAAGTTCGCGGTGAATTGATCAAACTCTATTACCAAAATGGGATGAACGCTGCGGAAGCCTTGCGTGTGTATCGCCGCAATCATCGACAACGACGCGGCCCATGTACTCTGCAAGCTCTGCGTGATTTAGTGCGGATATTCGAAGATACAGGCTGCACCTGTGACAAACAGCGCTCCGGACGGCCAACTGTTTCTGAGGACGTTGTCATGGAAGTGCACCATTCAGTGACTGCAGGACACACAGAAACCGCAAGAGGCATAGCGCGCGTGTTGGATATTCCGAACCCAACGGTCCGCAAGCTCTTGCGCTTGGTACTTCACATGTTTCCCTATCGGTTCCAGCGCGTCCAGATGTTGGAGCCGGGTGACCCACAACAACGTCTGGACTTCGCAAATGCATTTTTGTTACGATATGATGCGGATAACTACTGGCCACTTCGCATACTATGGACGGACGAGGCGCATTTCAACTTAAATGGCAGCATTAACACAAAGAATTGTGTGCACTGGGGAGAGACGAATCCTCATGCTGTGGCGCCAGTACCATTATTTGACGCCAAAGTGACTGCGTGGTGCGGCATTACAGCTACATTTGTTCTGGGCCCGTTCTTCTTTGAGGAAACGACCCCGACTGGCCCTGCAACATGTTCTGTAACGGGCCCTCGGTATGCAGCCTTGCTGAAAAATTATGTCTTACCGGAGTTGCGTCGGCTGAATGCACTCAATGACATTGTTTGGATGCAAGATGGCGCACCTCCACATATAGCGAGGTCAGTTAAAAGGCTCCTGGATCAGCATTTTGGTGATCGCATCATCTCACGCTATTATCCTTTTCCGTGGCCTGCGCGGTCCCCAGATCTGACGCCTATGGATTTCTGGTTTTGGGGCTATCTCAAATCCAGAGTTTATCTGTGCAATCCTCAAACATTGTCGGACTTAAAGGATTCTATACGGCGTGAGATTGGAAACATCCCTCGTGCCATGTTGCGTGCAGCGAAATTGTCCACCGTCTCCCGCATGCAATGCGTAATTGCCTGTGATGGTACTCATGTGGAAAATGTTTGAAATTGATAAAGATTTTTTTCTCTATGTGTTCTCATCATTGAGCAGTGTCTTGTCTCTGTCGTATGCATTATTCCTCCGTGCGCCTTGAAGAACTGTTTGTATGTTATAACACGTCGGTTTTCGGACATATCGGTACCGTTTCAACGCTATTTAGGGTTTTCGCATGTGCTGAACATTTTGCGATGGTAAAAAGTAGGCGTTGCCATTCGAAAATTTCGAGTTTCTGTCACTATAACTGTAACCGCGAGGGCCACTGTGTTGCCATTCACAGAATCTCGAGCGCATATCTCAAAAGAACTATATTTGAAGTATCATCTTGATCGGTTAAATAGAATGGACGCTAGAAGTGCAGATGTTGGCAAAGTTTTTTTATAATCACCCTGTATTTTCTTTCATGCGACTAGAAGAAAACATGTAAATCTTTTCACTGGTCTTGAACGGTTGCTGCATTCCTTTGTTTTACGATTCGGTTCACCCCAGTGATGTTCTATAGGATTCAAGTCTGGACTTGGGCAGGCCACTGTAATCGGTTCACCCCATTGTCCACATATTAATCCGTGGCGGGCGTCACAATGTGACAAGATAAATTTTCATCCTAAAAACAACAATGATTTAATCCTGTAATTGTCACAGTGTAAGAAGCACATTGCTGTCTAGAATAATAAAGTAGCCACTGGCGTTGAGTAAGGGTTTTACTATGAAATGGGATCAAAGAATTCAATCCATATCGAACGGAACATCTCCCCAGACTATAACTCCAACTCCCCCAAATTTTACTGTGGGACAATGATATCTGGCAAAATGTGCTCTCTATCCATCTAACTGCTTCCATCCATCATCTGCCATCTAACTAGTAGAATTAGAACTTGGATTGATCGCTCCAGAGATTTGTAAACAAGTCTCTGAAGTGGAATGAAACTTATCTACAGTCCAATTTTGACGCGTCTTAATGGAGTCACACTGTTAGATTTTGTAATCAAAGGCTTATAGTCAACAGTAGGACCATGGACATCAAGCAGATTAGTTTCTTTGTGGATGGTATTTATCAAAACAGCAGTCCAGGATGTTTCTTGAAACACAAGGACTATCGGTCTAGTACAGTTTTTCCAAATTTCTTTTTACAGCGCAGTCTATTTCTTAGATCTGTTATTTTCGTGGGTCTGACGGGTTTCCAGCACTCACAACTATTTTTCTACTTGTTAATCACAAAAGCCACTTTCGATTTTGAAATGATTAAACCGATTGATGTGTCACATTGACCATTTTCTGATATCCGGCAATTACGCATTTCTCGAAATAGGGAGCTCTGAATTTCAAAGCATTTTTGCATGCGACTCATGCCGATGATCTTTCCTAAACGAGATTCAAGTCAGAAGTCGTGACGTAGATCAGATATGCCGATATTCTCATTTGCATGAGAGTTCAACATTTATTAGTTGAAAATGTTATACTAAAATACTGGTTTGGGAAATGAAATGTTTGTGTATTAAAAATATAGTGCTGGCTATTTTCGATATAAGAAAATTGAATAAAATGAATTTAGAACATATTATTTGCTAACAAAATGAACATGTTACACTTTATTTGTTAAATAAACTTACCAAAATATTAAATTAAGTGATTACATTAACATTTCATTATCGCTTACTTAAATATCTTTTACAGCTACTTTTATTGAAATGTAATTAATTTAGTATTGTAATATTCTATTTCGAAACTCTTTTCGCTTCAAGAAAGAAGTGATCGGTTATTTTCCTTCTATAAAAATTATTATCCTAACGTAAATAAATTAACATTTAACCGCGCCTTTTAATGTTGGAAGCTGAGAAAAACATTTACGACATCGCGGATTTCACCCCTTTCTATATCTCCTCTCAATAATTATCTTTAAAAATAGGGACTATACTTTTTCTTATTTTAGGAATAGTTTTGTTTTTCCCTTTTCAGCAAATGTGTTTTTGCCTTTTCCAATAGTTGATTGATCAAAAATGTATTTTAAGATGCAAGAATTGTCGATTTCAACATTTATTATCTTCGTCCCTAAAGAAAGCTTCCAAACTTTATTTACCTCATAAAAATGTATTTTTAGCTATTTTATGATTTACTTAGTTTTTCGTGATGCAAAACACTGTTTCATGAAACTATTAGTTAAATTATTTTGTAATAAGTACACTTTTTTCTATTAATCTGGAGATATTTAGGCTCTAACAGTTAGACTGAAACTTCAATCAGAAGAAAATAAGACAAATATCTATAATTTTTCTCTCCATTTCCATAGCAATAGTTTTATGGTTACTAGATTAGAAGTAAAAAATGTTCAGTAGTGTATATAATTTTACATGTTATACTGTATGCATGTTTTCCTATTTAAATCTGTTCTAAAGATTAAGGAAGAAAAATTAGAAGATTAAACCACTTCGTTATGAAGTGGTCTTTTAATTCTTTAGATTTTCCCTTTGAATATCTTGTAGAGAAAAAAATGATCTGATGTGATTTTTTTTAAAAAATCACTCATTATAAAAACGGGATTTTCGAAATCTAGGAGCACTTTCCCTTGATATAATCAAAGTTAAGTAAGCATGCGATAAGTTTGTGACATTTATAAATTTATTAATCAAGATGTAAATTTTTTTGATGGAAAGCAGCGAAAACAGTGTATAATACTATTCTTTAATAAGGATATTTGTTTCCATTCTTATCATTAATAGTTGGAAGTGAATAAACAACTTTTTTTAAAAATATACAATCAAATGAAAGTATTTCTAATTAAGTATTTTACTAATATTTTTATCGAATAATATTTGATAAGATTAATTACTGAAGAATTAAACAAAGCAAGTTTTAAAAAATAAATATGAAGGGAAGGAAGTACAACGTATATATTGAATGATGAAAATATTGATACCATTAGCTAATTATGTTATGTTTATTTAATATAAAAGTTTTCTAAGAATATTTTTAGTTTTCCACACAAAACTCTAAACCAGTGATTATCAACCACTGTGCTGCAATAAGTTCAGAAATGTATATAGTAAAAATTATGTTTTTTTATTCCGAGTAACGTAATAAATGCATTATTTTTGTTGTAAATATTATATTGTATTATTTTACATTCAAAATTATGGCCATAAACTATTTTACACGGTGCATTATAGGTAAATAAGCAACTCTTAAACTAATCTTTTTCTTCCTGTGCCACCAATTTTGAAATCGTTAAAAGTGTACCGCGACATAAAAAAAGATTCAGAATCACTGCTCTAATCTTAAGAATTTTAATTAATTTTACTTTTAAGTTCACTTTAAGCTCTCCTCTTTTAGAAATTTTATAACTTAAAGAGAAAAAATCTCTTGTAAAAATGTACAAAACTAATGTACATAAACTGATTAAAAGCTTGTTTATTTACTATATTACAGCTTCTTTTTTTCGCTTAGTTACTTCTATCATAACTATCTGTTTAAAATGAAGTTGCATAACATTCTCTCGTCCAAATAACATTCAGATAAAAGCCTACATATCTTGGCGCCCTTTTCTATAACTTATTTTTTTTTTCAGAGACATATACAGAAACATTCTACTTCTCTTATAACGCACTGTCGTGAAACAGTGCACTTTACTATATTTATGATCACGAAAAGTACGCAATTCGCCAGACCATGTCGCCAAGCTGTCGCTGCCCATTTCTTAACCACTAAATGATTCTTTTTTATTCGGATAGCGTTTATTTGGAATTTGGCTTTCTCGGGAATTTCTTTTGGTTCTTAATTAAATTGTTAGGTTGCTGTTGAATTTAACTGCATTTTTTCCCGAAGAAGCATTAAAACGTTAGTGGCTTGAATCATTAAAGTTGCTCACGACAACTTATATACATTTTTGCATAAGCTACCGCCATTTCTAATATTTTTTCACATATTTGTTGGTCTTACACTTGTATTTATTTTAAGCACAATTAAAGTTAAAACTATGAAGAAATAAATAATTCTGCGAAAACTAGAACAATACATTAAAACAACTAAATAGAAATAACATTTTAAAATTATAGAAATATTCTTTCGACCACAAAACTTGTGATTACAACAAATGACTTCATACTTTTTCTCCATACTTTTTCAAAATATAAACGAAATTGTAATCTAAGTATTTAATACATCTGGGATTTTAAAAAATATGTATGCAAATTATAAATACATATTTTTTATAATTTGCATAGATTATAAAATCTATGCAAATAGATTTTATAATCTATGTGACTATTAATATAAGATTTCATACTTATATTAATAGTCACAAAAATGTTTTTTTAACTATAAATAGGATGAGCAATATAGTGTGTGTGTGCGTCATTACATAATCTGATAAATGTTGAATCAAATTCTTTAGCGATTACAGATGACACAAAAATATATTTTCCCAGATTTTAGGAGGATTAAAGAGCTAAAAACAACACAATTATAATGAATAGCAACAAAGGAAACTCTCAAGCATACTCATTTTTCAGTTAGTAGTTACTAATTTATGTAGAAATATTTTAAAGACCTAAATTGTAGCTGTTAAAGGAAAAAATATGGATGGTTCCGATTCCAATAGATGAGAAGGGAGAAAAATATCTGACAAAAGACCCAAAGTAAAAAAGAATAGTTAATACTGTCAATAATGAGAGCATTGTGCAAGCAGTCAGCACTTCTCCGAGTCAGTTTCGAAAGAATTATGAGGACATTTAAGATTCTGCACAGCGATAGAGTTCCTCTTATCTCTTGAGTGGCGCTAATTGATTTGTATGATTGGTTTTAGCGAGTGACGTGCTCACTGGAAATCTGAGAACTTCCAGAAGTTGCAGAGTTCCTGCCAAGTTTCTTCCGAAGTTGTTCCATTTGGTCCTCTTCAAAAACGATGGCTTTCTGTTTCGTTGTGTACGGATGTGGGAGACGCTGGAGGCGGAGTTTAAGAGATCATGAAAGTGTGTGGGAGCGAAAGGAACGTGGTTCTTGAAAAACGCCACGAGTGGTAGCGGAGGTGCCGTTTCCAGGCAGGGGAAAGTTCTGGTATTTCAAATGATGTAAAAAGGAACCATTTAAAATTATGTTTGTGTCTGTAGTTAACGTTATGTGTTTTTTTTGTGTAAAATAAATGTGTAGTAAAAACCCAAGATCTTTCGTATTACTGAACGATCCTGGAAACGACAGGTTCGTGGAAACAATCACATTGGCGCAGTCGGTAGGATGTGTTCCGGATTGATACGAAATGATGGGATGCTAATGATGGAAAAGTATCTGCAAAGTCGTGAGTCTGTATATTTTGATTGCTTCTCATTCCATTAAGAGCCAATTTTTGTTTTAATTATGTATGGTTTAAGGGAACTTTTGTTTTAGAATTTTCTTAAATTTCTTTGTAGGGTTTTGTTTAAGAAGTAAATATAATTAATAAAAACTGTTTAAATGTTTGAAATATCAAGATAAAAATAAATATGCATAATGTTTAATTTAATTGAGAAAATATATAAGTTTCGATATTGGTTTCGAAATATTATTGGTTATTGATATTTGTTCATAATGATTCAGAAAAGTTTTTTTTTCCCTCTAACTGGTGATATTATTAAAAATATATATAAATAATTTTGATTTATTAAGGAAAAATATTTTTGGAATAATCTGTTTATTAAAACAAATTTATAATAATGATGTTGTTGATAATAATAATGATGTTGTTGTTGCTAATTGTCAATTTCTTGAGTTATGTGCATTAATTTAAAAGATGCTGTATTATTGAATAGTAAATTGTTGAAACGTATGTTTGGTTTAATATGATATAATAGGATATAAATCTTTTTGTTTAGAATTTTCATTATCATTTTGTTGTTTATTATGTAAATGATATAAGTTTATGGAATAAGAAACTATTTCAAGAAAGTTTAAATGCTTCTAAAATGTTTATTGTTTTGCATTATCAAATAACGTGTTCAGAACTATTCAGTATTATAAGGTATATTAATTATTTACTATGATTGTATTTAATATTTATGTAAAGTAACCTAGATTTTAAATTTTGATTCAAAACCGAAAGTGTGAAACATTTTGAAGAGGGGAAGTTTTGAATTATTTTATATTTCGAAAGTAATTGTGCTTGCAACTATTGAATAGATTTTTGGTTATTTCGTTAGCTCTGCTTCATATTATTTTAAAGTAAAATAGTATATACAAATAGTGATGAACATAAATACATGTTACTAAAAAAAATTATTTAATTTTTTTTATTGACTTAAGTTGTTATGCTTAATGATCTGCTGCGATAAGGATTTATTTAATTTGAAATGCTTAAACTGGTATTATGATTCGTATATGCAATTTTTTTTAGCTTAATTTAAATTGTTTTCATTCATTAATGTGTATTATATATAATTGAAGTTTTATATATATTAAGTGTATTACAGTGTGTTGAATTGAAAATCGAAACTATAAATTTTTAAATTAAGTATTAAAATAAATTATTTAATTTTTTTTGTGCACTAAGTAAACGAAAGTGTTTTATTGATAAAACAAAAGAAAGATGATTTGTAGGATTTTAAATGTTTTATTTTGAATAATTGATAATTAAACGTTTGGTAATTTGCGATAACATTAGTTGTTAAAATGGCTTTCGCATTCTTGGGTAAAGCTCGGAAGGAGGATCTGTTAATATTGGCTAATGAGTTAGGAGAACAGATTCCTCCGGACGCAAAAATAATAGATTTAAAAAATGTGATTACACAATCTAAACATTTTGAAGAGTCATTTGTTCGAGAATTAATAAATACAATAATTTCCGATCGGATAGAGAGAGAGAAAGCCAAAGAAAGGCAACGTGAATTAGAACGAGAACGAGAAGAAAGGCAACGCGAATTAGAACGAGAACGAGAAGAAAGGCAACGCGAATTAGAACGAGAAGAAAGGCAACGTGAGCATGAAATTAAAATGCGTGAATTAGAATTAAAAGAAAGGGAAGATGAGAGCAATTCAGGAAGCACTGTCGAATATGGGCGAGATAAATTAGGAAACGCATTTCTAGGTTATTTAAATATAATGAAAGGGGTAATTTTAGATCCCCCGGAACGAGCCGAAGAATGGCCCTTCTTTTTCCATCATGCCGAAAGGATGTTCAAGCTTTATGAAGTACCCGAGCAGTATGAAGGGAAAATTATTTTACAGTGTTTAAAGGGTCGTGCTAAAGGAATAAATGCTATGTTGTCTGAAGAAGATTTAGATCAGTATGACAAAATCAAAAATTTCATTTTAAGGGAACATAGAATAACCCCCTTACAACACAAGAAGAATTTTGATTCTTGTTATAAATTACACAATGAAAGTTATGCTCAGTATGCGTCCCGGGTGGAAGCTGCATTAGAACTGTATTTAAAATCAAGAGATGTAGAAACATTTGCTAAACTTAAAGAGCTTATTGTAGCTGATAAAATAAAAGAAACTTTACCTACTCATGTAAGGTCCCAAATATTTTTGAAAGAGACTGAAAATTGGCTTCCAGTCCCTGAATTGGTGAGGGAAATTGATAATTTCTTAGTTTCGATACCAAAAGGTTTCACAAATAATCCCCACAACTATACCAAATTTATTCCTGGCCCACATGGGACAAAACAGAACGAAACTGTAAGGAAACCTTTTTCAGCTGAAGTTAGAAATAAAAGTTTTTTTGAGAGGAAAGAATATTGTAATTATCAAAAGAACCCAGATCCACGACCACAGAATCGTTTCGGAAATAACACGGCGAGTTGCTCTCCAGATAAAAAGGTATTAAAGTGTTACAAATGTCAAGAAGAGGGTCATTTGAAGAAATTTTGCCCACAAATGAATACAGTATCTCAAGTTTCTAATAGAAGTGAAACTGAAGTAAGCAAGAAAGGGTTAAATGAACTTTGCATTAAAATAGGTAATGCAAGTTTCGATTGGGAAATTCCAATCAGCGAAAAGGATGGTGAGCTTTTACGAGTTGATTTAAATATAGGAGATAATAAGTTTCAAGGAATCATTGATAGTGGTGCGGAAATTACAGTACTGCGGAAGTCAGTGGTGCCAGAAGAAATGTTGCAGTCAAGTGGGAAAATTTACTTGAGGCCTGCAATTGGATCTCCGGTTGAAGGAAAGCTTGTTTCTGTTCCACTTAGTCTTTGGTCAGCAGATGATGATATCAGGCCGTATATCATGGTGCATGCTGCGGTTGTTGAAGGATTGCATGAACAAGCTTTGATCACTCCTAGAGTTTTCAGTTTGTTGAAAGAACAAAGAAGAAAATATCTCGGAGAGGAAATAAAAAATATCCACGGGAAAGAAATAGTTTCGAATACTTTCAATGTGGAGGGAAGGAAAATAGAATCTCACAAGGAAATAGAAGCAAATCAAGGAACACTTGATTTAGAAAATTCTGAAGTAGAGGTTTCGACTACTCCAGTGGAAAATAGCTTGTTAAATGAAGAAATAATCGCTATTAAGGATGAAGAAAATAATACTCCAATTTCGCAAGCAAAGATATTAAGAAATGAACAGTTGTCCTGCGCTACATTAAATCGGTGTTTTGAAGATGCCAGACAGCGTAAGAACAATTACTGGCTGGAATCAGATTTACTGTACCACACAGGCAATGTGGCAGGACAGAAATATGTACAGCTTGTAGTTCCTGATTGCAGGAGAAAAGAAATTTTAAAATTGGCTCATGAAACACCAACAGGAGGACATCTTGCCTCTAGAAAAACCAAGGAAAGAATTGCGATGTCTTTTTGGTGGGAAGGTATGCCAAAAGATGTCAAACGTTGGTGTGAATCTTGCCACGATTGTCAATTGCGGAGGAAAACCAAACTGAAAGACAGAGGACCTATAGAAGCTGTTGGTAGACCAGAACTACCCTTTCAAGTAGTGAACGCTGACATTTTAGGGCCTATTGAACCTAAATCTTCTAGGGGACATCAGTATGTATTGTGTGTTATGGATCAGCACAGTCGGTGGCCAGAAGCAATTCCTATTAAATCTTTGACTGCAAAAGCGACGTGCGATGCTTTTATGGAAATTTTTATGAGGACTGGCATTCCTCGAATCATTGCTATGGACAATGGAACAAATTTTGCTGCCAAGTTAACGCAAGAATTTCTTAAAAGATTAGGGACTGTACCAAAATTCTCTACACCAGGTTACCCACAGAGTAACGGATTAATAGAAAGATGGATTGGCACAATGAAGTCAATGTTACATCATGCTATAAGGTCGCAAGGTAGAGGATGGGACAAACAGCTGCCTTTTCTCTTATGGGCATATCGTGAAGTGCCAAACGCTACTACTGGGGTCTCACCATATCTACTAGTTCATGGACGCCCCCAGTTGGACCTTTAGCAATTTTAAAATCTACATGGGAAGATGAAGTTGTTTTACCTCAAGGTATTGGTGAATCAATCACTGATTATCTTCAGAAGGTTCGAAGTAGGTTGCAGGAAGCTGTGGAATACGCTGATGAGCATACTAAAAATCAACAGGAGAAATATGTACATTATCATAATTTGAGATCCAAATCAAAAGAATTATCTATTGGAGATGAGGTTATTGTGTTGATTCCAGACTCTACAAACAAACTTTGTTCTAGGTGGAAAGGTCCAGGAGAAATTGTAGAACAAAAATCACCACATTCTTATGCAGTTAAGCTACCGGATGGAAGCATCCGTCATCTGCATCAGAATAAGCTAAGGAAATATATCCAACCGATGAATACGGTGGGTATAATATATGAAGCTGATGAAGATTTTGGGGAAGTTAAACCTGTACCTCTAGGAGGCCTTGGAGAAATAAAGGACTGTTGGAAACGGCTAGAAGAAAAGACAGAATTGTCAAATCTATCTCCGAAGCAAAAGACTCAGCTTTTAACAATTCTCAAAGACTACAGAGTCGTTTTCAATGGTGAATTAAAACGAGCTAAAGTACAACCGCATAAAATAACATTAAAAACTGGAATCGAAAGGAAACAGCCTCATATTTACCGAATACCGGAATCACTAAAACCTCAGGTGGAAAATCAAATAAAGGAACTATTAAACAAGGATTTAATAGAACCATCTTCTGCAGAAATTGTTTATCCTCTTGTATGTGTCGCAAAGAAAGACGGAACGATTCGACTATGTGTCGATTATCGGGGACTAAATTCTGAATCTAAAATAGCTCCATTTCCAATGCAAAATTCAGAAGAATTACGATTCAAAGCTGGTGCGGCAAAGTATCTATCAACTTTAGACATCCTTAAAGGTTATTGGGAAATTCCATTGGATCAAGATAGTCGAGAATTAACGAGTTTCGTTTCACCTAAGGGACAGTATCAGTGGAAAGTAATGCCATTTGGACTTGCAGGTGCTCCAGCTACTTTTCAGAAAACTATGAATCAGATCCTAAGACCTCATAATGATTTTGTTGAAAGTTTCCTGGATGATATCATAATTTATTCATCTAGTTGGGAAGAACATTTGAACCATCTAAGAACGGTTTTGAAAACATTAAAGCAGTGCAATTTTAGCGCGAATTTAGCAAAATGCACATTTGCTAGATCAAAGGTAAAATACTTAGGTCATATAGTTGGATCAGGAGAGCATGGGCCCGATCCGGATAAAATTGCAGCTATCAAAAACTTAAAATCGCCAAGAACAAAGAAAGCCTTAAGATCAATATTAGGACTGTTTAACTATTATAGGGAATATGTGCCTCATTATGCAAACATTGCTAAGCCATTAACAGATCTGACCAGAAAATCTGTACCAAATGATATCCCTTGGTCTGAAGAGACAGAAAGGGCTTTCATCTCATTGAAAGATAGTTTATGTGCTGTCACTTCATTGTCAACCCCTGATCTAAATAATCAATTTGAACTCCACACAGATGCTTCGGTTACTGGCATTGGAGCATGTTTAATGCAGAGAGACACAGATGGAAATCCTAAGCCTATAACCTTCGCCAGTCAGAAATTAACTCCAGCGCAGACTAAGTGGAGTACCATTGAGAGAGAAGCATATGCTGTGATATGGGCACTTGGTAAGTTTGAAGCATGGACTTACGGAACTTCCATAAATTTATTCACAGATCACAATCCTCTGAAATACCTTACGGAAAGCATCCCGAAGAATGCCAGATTACAGAGATGGTCACTGGCTCTCTCTCGCTATCAGGTCACAATAGCTCATAAGCCCGGTAATAATAATGTTATCGCAGATGCCTTATCAAGGGTTTATGAGGATGATTAATTTTTTTTTATTTCTTTTATTATAAATCTAGCATAAGAAATAGTAAAATATTTCTGACATATTATAATATTCATATTTAACTTTATATAAGATATTGTAGTTATTTCGATTTGTTTTGGTTGTTAATTTTCATAAGGTTGTGTGAAAAATATTTGCATAGTTATTTTTTTTTAATGTTAATATTGATTCTTATTTTCTTACATTATAATATTGTGTTGTAATCAATATAATAGATATAGCAGTAGTATAGGCTGTTTTCCTTTAAAGATAATATGAAAGAAATGTGTAAGCTGTAGCATGTCAGCAAATAGATTAATCGTTAAGTTACATTTAGAATTTTGGTATTGTTGGCTCTTGGTGGAATGGTGATGAAAGGTAAAAGAAACATTCTAGGATTCTTCGTAGTTTCCATTCGCGGGACAAGGTCCAGCAATGGAAACTGGAGGGAAGGTGTCAATAATGAGAGCATTGTGCAAGCAGTCAGCACTTCTCCGAGTCAGTTTCGAAAGAATTATGAGGACATTTAAGATTCTGCACAGCGATAGAGTTCCTCTTATCTCTTGAGTGGCGCTAATTGATTTGTATGATTGGTTTTAGCGAGTGACGTGCTCACTGGAAATCTGAGAACTTCCAGAAGTTGCAGAGTTCCTGCCAAGTTTCTTCCGAAGTTGTTCCATTTGGTCCTCTTCAAAAACGATGGCTTTCTGTTTCGTTGTGTACGGATGTGGGAGACGCTGGAGGCGGAGTTTAAGAGATCATGAAAGTGTGTGGGAGCGAAAGGAACGTGGTTCTTGAAAAACGCCACGAGTGGTAGCGGAGGTGCCGTTTCCAGGCAGGGGAAAGTTCTGGTATTTCAAATGATGTAAAAAGGAACCATTTAAAATTATGTTTGTGTCTGTAGTTAACGTTATGTGTTTTTTTTGTGTAAAATAAATGTGTAGTAAAAACCCAAGATCTTTCGTATTACTGAACGATCCTGGAAACGACAGGTTCGTGGAAACAATCACAAATACCTCTACTTCACAGCAGATACAAAGACAAAAGCCCAGAACTTTCCCTATGTCTCCCTTCTGACATTCAGGCCAACGTAT
Organism: Latrodectus hesperus; assembly: GCA_037975125.1. Taxonomy (NCBI): domain Eukaryota; kingdom Metazoa; phylum Arthropoda; class Arachnida; order Araneae; family Theridiidae; genus Latrodectus; species Latrodectus hesperus. The sequence continues at coordinate 6,577 of JAJQOW010002281.1, read as the reverse complement.
GGGTGTCAATATTTGCCAGTGGGCACTTAAGGGTCTCACATATTCTAGTAGTAGCAAAATGTTTCCTTTTTGCCCTATATACCAGGAAGAACAAGCATCATGTCAGGGCATCTTTGACTGCCTTGGACTGGACTGGATGGATATCCATAATTATCCATTATCCATTTTTTCCATCTGGTCTGACTCCATCTCACCATATAAATTCTACATCGTATTCAGACCAGATGGGAGATTAGAAGCAAGAACAAGAACATCGATGGTATATTTCTGCATATAGTTATCATTATGAATTAGAATAAATATTTGCCTATTTTTCTAGTTTTTTAATCGAATATGATGCATTTTGTTTAAAATACTTCCTATGACATTTGAAGTTACTCTACAAGAAGTCATTTGTTGTTCAGTCTGTTTTGAGAATATTTGAATTTTTGATAACCTATATCTACTTAGAGAAGGTCCATGGCTTAGTGGCAGCATTCTACGCTCCCAAGGCACAGGTCCGATGTTTGTTTCTCTGGCGGGAAAAGTCGACTCAATCTTTCATCCCTTCAATGGGTCGATAAACTGAGTAGCAAGCATGCTTGGGAACTGAACACTGGAGTTTTCACGTTAGGCTAATCGGGACATATACTCCGTACCCCAGTGAACCTCGGTCAGGAAAACAGAGATGGGCACTGTAGGCCTTGGCCCACATGGGCTGACGTGCCACAGAATTTTGTTTAGTTTTCTTTACTTAGAGGCAGTAAAAAGCTGACATCGTTTGTGAAATTATTTCAAAAGTCATTAGTTGTACGAACATAACAGTAAAATTTAAAACTGTAACTATACGAATATTGCCTTAATAATTTCATGCATATGATGTTTTTCTAACATTTATCTTATTGTAAAAAATTATATAATTAATAGTTATAGTATCTGTTTACGCCATTTTGTAGTTTTTGTTTGTTACTCATGTTGGGTTTAGGGGGAAAGAGGTATGGCACCATAGGGTTGCCAGAATTTTGGGGTTCAAACGAAAGAAAATGTAAAAAAAAGGATATCGATGGAAAGTTACTGCTGTGGGCAGAAGAGCACTGGAAAAAGATTCTTTCTCTCTCCTTATTTTATAGTTTGTTATGCCTTGTTAAATAAATTTGTTATTAGATTGTTGAAGAAGGTTGGTTTGTCTCATTTTTATAGAATAGTAGGAAAACAAACTTAACGCTTTCAAAAGATAAAAGATACAGTATCAAAGCTCTAATATCATTAAGTTGCATTTTAACTTAGTCAATCTACAAGACATAATTGAAAATAAACGATTAAATGGAGGTTGAATTTAACCAGAACTTAATACTAAGTTATAATTCAAGCCATTTAAAAAGTAATTTAAAAAATATCTTTCATATTAAATAATAAAATATAAAAAAATGGCTGATAAACTAACCCCAAATGCAATTTTGTAAAACATGTTGAGTATTTTTACAAACTTGAGACAAGAGAATAACTCTTCCATATTTTAGTAATTTTAGTGGATTAACTTATATATAAATGATACTTGTTTTTACTACTGAAGCAACCTTTTCCAAAATAACCAAACTTTGTTGAAAGAATAATTTATATCAATATATTCAATAAAGTTATACTGTGTGTGCCATCATTTAATATAATTTTTTAATCAATTTACTGTTTGAAACTGTACCATGGCATATCTATAATTAACTGTGCCAGTTAAGATCCTATTTCATTAAATTTATTTTTAATACAGGATTCTAGAAATATTATTGATTGCTCTAGAAAATATATTTTTTTACACTTTTACTTGGTTGTATTTTTAGGAATCAATGTATCAAAATGAATACCGTGTCTCAATACATTTTAGTCAAGTGGTATAGTAAAAAGAATAAAACGAGGTATTACTACTTAAGTTAGCTTATTGCGTTACGGTTTCAGTTGAACATTTTTGCTGACTGAAGACGCTGAATACAGCTACCCCCTCGGTATTTTGCCACAATCATGCCAATATAAAACTCATCATTATTTTTTTAATGGCAGGCACTTGAGGGTTGAACCTTATGCCACAACAAGGCAGGAGACTGCTGGTCATTTGTCATTACCGAGCGGGCACCTGTGAACCAAGTCACGGAGGCGAGTAGTGTTACCCGCGCCATACCACCACAAACCCGTTTTTAGGACGGGCCACATTCATACAACAACACAGAAGAAAAAACAGAGAAACACAGAGAGAACAGAGAAGGAAAGAAACATGCATGCCCGAACCGAAATTCGAATCCGGGACCAACAGCTTAGGAGTCAGGAACGCTAACCACTCAGTCAATCGGTGGGTAGCTCATCATTATTATAGGCTCTGTTCTTACTTAATCAAAAAATTCTTAAGGTAATAATTTTTTTCAAGAAGCAGCAGTTTTCTTTCTAATTATAATCCTAAAAACAAAAATTTTAACTATTGTTTTTTGAATTTTTTATTTATGCGGGTATCCTGATTTGCTCCCAAGACACATATAATAAATAATAAAACAATCTGTATTAATCACTCCATATTAACGCATTTAAAACTGACAATAGATAAATTAAATTAAATAGAAATGCCTCACTGTAACTAGAAAGTGAAAGTTAGAACAAGAACAGGAAATCGAGGGCGAAATCCAACTGAAAGAAATGGTGCATAAAAGTTTTCAAAAGGTCAGAAAGAATATGACTATTTACATGCCTGAATTTCTTCTAAAATTTTGAAGCAGTTTAATTAAGTGAGAAATAAGTAGTTCTTAATATCATAAAGTCTATTTAACATGAAAATATATATAATTTTTTAATAAAAAATATTAAATTGCGATTAACTTTATTTGTATTTATAGAAATTATCAAGTACTACAAAGGTAATGAGATCTAAGTAACGCAATATATTACAACGTAAAATTACTTACAGTGTTGCAGGATGTATATGCAAAAATACAAAGGGGAATACAAAAAAGCTTATTTTCAGTTTTAGAAGATCTGAGTTTATACCTGGAGAAAATCTTTCTTTTATAGTCAAACATACTTTTGTCCATACATAGTAAATGGAACAAAGTTTTTAGGAAAATCATTTCATTACAAAAGTGCTCTAAATCATGAATTCTAACCCATTTAAAAACTTTAAACGCAGCAAAGTTTTACTAAATCAAAAACTGGACACCACATCTCATCTGATGATTTTATGCCAACTATATTGCGAAGACCCAGTACTTATATGGCGTGTTTTTGATATTACTTCAGCAAAAATTCCATAAAGTTTTGTACCAATACTGGGAACCATTACGTATGCATACTCTAAATCAGAATTTATTACATGTTTATGGAACAGAGAATATGATAAATACTTTAATTTAAATAATTAAATAATCATTTTGTTTGCAAATTATATTGCCATTTGCGTGTAAACAAAAGATATATAATAGAATAATATACATACATAAGATTTTACTATGAAGAACCCGAACGCTGGAATGTGACAAATAAGTATTTTTTATTCTCTTCATATTTAAAACAATTTTAAATTCTTAAAAATAATAATGTTTGTTTCCATTCCTCTATGATAATACTTAAATTTATACACAAAGAAATGAGTAATTATATTTAATGACACCAAGTATATTGTATTAATATAGTAAATAAATAAATTAATATAACAATTAAACATGCGAGATGTGGCATCCCAATACTGTAAAGAAACTATTAAGGAAAATATGCAATAAAGGAAGATTATTACTTACACTATAACAGATACTGTATGAATAATTTCTTATATTTTAAATACCAGAAAACTTAACGGCATTTTTGATGGAAACTATAAAATATTACATTAATTTTTTCATTAATCAAACTTTCATTACATAAGTAAACAAGCGTCTGCATTAAGTATGGGATAGCGGCATCTTCTTTCAATAGCTTGTTTGTTTCCTTCCATAAAAAAAGGAAGATGATTATCATCAGTCCATTGCACATTTCAGACATACCGCAACGGGATTAAGTCTTCTCTATCGTAATAAATGGTATCGATGACTATTCTCTGCGTCTCGGTAGCCTGGAGGAGATCTTATTGCTTTTCTGGGTATGATCATAAATACAATTATTATGGTAGGCTGATTCTAAGAGTTGATACAAAAATCTTGATGTCGTGGTGGAGATGAGCAATTAATATTAGTCCGCCTACTCTTTGAATTCTAGCATTATCAACTTTTAGGGAGGTATGCAACATAAGTAAAATAATGAAATACAATCTGTAAATTAAACTAAGTAAGTAAATTGAATATAATGTTAAACAATTTACGAAGTAATAATATCAAAATTACGCTTTAAAGTTATAAAACAAGAAATTTTAACCTTTTTGGTTATATAGTAGTTTTCTTTCAGTTTTACAGTTAATGTTGTAAAAATTATTCTAATATGCACCTTTTATGGAAAGGCTTAGAGTAGCTGAAATGAGTAGTAGTATTATATTATTGATAGTATTATATTGATTTTACTAGATGATTTAAATACAACAATGATACTTTATGATAACTTTTTAGATAAGAGTGTGTATCAAATTAATTCAATTTATAATTGTAATTCATAATGAACTATAATAATGCTTAGAACCTTTAAGTTATTATTTAGAAGAATAGAATGATAAATGGTGAAAGATATTAATAAGATGAAGAAGATTAATATTGGTAAATTCTTAAAGATTAGAAGCAATTAAGAAGTAGCTAACTTTAATGTATGCTATGCAAATGCAATATTTTAACTACTACATTAATGCGAATAGATAAGCCAAATCACCTCAAGGATTTTGTCCCGTTTTGGTTGAAACGTTTATCTTTTTAGAAAATTATCACATTCAAATGTCAGTAAAATATTTCATTAAAGATTGTAATTGCTATTTCACTCTTACATATGATTTTAAAACTTATTTTCATTTAACTAAATTTCAAACTTATAAGTTATTTTCCTATAATTCGTAATGGTTCGTTTCTTTATTGCGGGAAAAAATTTCGTAAATGATACAAAATGTTTTTTGACAAAGAAATACAATATTATGTGCCTTTATTATTTTATCAATTTTGTAAATTGGAAAATGACTAAAAGAAATTAAGTGAACAATTTCCAGTGAAAATCTTTGAACATATTGCAATAGAAGAGATGTGATTTGCTATAGTTTATCCTTTTCTATTATAATTATCAATGACTCTGAAATTTATTCCATGTTTAATTTAGGACAGAATTTAAGGAAGTAATAAAAATTGAGACATCTATATAAGGAAAATATTCTTATGCTAGCAAGTTTCGAAACTCAGCGATATCACCGTAATATTTATTACTTCCATAAACTCTACGATCACATTATATACACACCAGTACTTTCATAACCACGTCAATATAATAAATTTAACATCACTTCAATTTATTTTTTTGTAAGATAATTTTTTTCATTCTTGTTTATTTAATGATTGATTCATTTTTTACACTTTTTAAATTTAAACAAAATACATGCATTCATAAAAGAATTGTTTAAATTATTAAGAATGTTATATATATATATTTATATATATGTGTGTGTGTGTGTGTGTGTGTGTGTGTGTGTGTGTGTGTGTGTGTGTGTGTGTGTGTGTGTGTGTGTGTGTGTGTGTGTGTGTGTACATACAGGGTGATCATAATTAAACTGCAAATTTAAAAACGCTGTAAAAAAAGAACCATTGGTTAGAAAGACCTGAAATTTCACCAGAATGTACTTCAAACAGGGGGATTTTGTTTGGCGTGTGAAAAAATATTAGGAAAAAAGTGGCCAATAGATGGCACTGCATAGGCGGCTGTAGGTTAATTACATGAATTCTGACATGAAAGATAATCAATTGTGGCTGTAAGCGGAACATTAAACTACTTGTGCTATTGTAAGTCAGGCAGATGTTGTGGCACTCTTGGTGTAAAGCCTATTCAGAGCGACAAGGTGGTGCCACATCTAATAAGAAAAAATCGGTTTTTAATTGCCCTGCGGTTTAAACCGTAGAAAAAGCCAACAATAATTCGGTTTTTAATTGTCCTTAGTCTTCTTCAAGAAATTTTCAATATGGTGTCCACCATTTTCTGTTAGGAGATGTAAACGTAAAACGGTATTTTCCACAGCAGCTTGGAGTGTATCAGTGTTGATGTTGTTAACGTGCTGAGAAATTCGGCATTTCAAATCCACTAAGGTGTCTAGTGGAGCACTGTACACAACATTTTTCAGAAATCTCCAGAGCCAAAAGTCACAGGGAGTGATGTCGGGTGATCGTGGTGGCCAGGGAGTTGGAAAATGTCGGCTGATTATACGGTCATTTCCGAAATGGCGTTGCATCAACATCGACAATTAACGAGAATTCAAGCTGCTCAGCATTTTATACAAGACGTTTATTTGCATATAACCACCTGTGCAGCGCCATCTATAGGTTTTCCTAATGTTTTCCCCACGCCAAACAAAATCCCCCTGTTTGAAGTACATTCTGGTGAAATTTCAGGTCTTTCTGAGCAGTAGTTCTTTTTTTACAGCGTTTTTAAATTTGCAGTTTAATTATGATCACCC
>JAJQOW010002280.1:2500-20497 GCA_037975125.1 Latrodectus hesperus | reverse complement strand
TTTCATAAAAATAAATTTATAAACTCAAACTATACTTTCTAAAAATTAAAGGAAAAATGATATAGATTTACATTGGAGAATCTTATATTTGTATGGTTGTTGTTACTAATTTTCATATCCAGGAATATACTAAACGAAGTCCACAAGTCCAATCACTTTCAGAAAATTAAAAACAAGCGTAGGAGTCTTGTATAAGTCATCAAGAGACAACCCCAGGCACTGAAGAATATGTGCCGTTAATGTCGGTTAGTTTTGGCCTTTAGGATAATTTCGACATATTTTGAGACATCTCTTGAAAGTAAGTCTCTTTAGGTGGCCACTGAAGAAATGGGAAAGTGTAGTCTGAACATATCTATCGCAACCAATATCAACAGATCTTCCAGGACAATCAACTTGATACTAGGGATATCTCGGGAAATGATCTAAATTTGCCTGTCAGCATGTCTACTAATGGAATACAATTCAATATATGTCAGTGAATTAGTAACTTGTAAAGGTTCTTCAAAACCTTGCTTCGCCAGAATGTTTGCCATTTCATTCTACCATTTGTCAACATGCGAAGGAATTCATTGGAAGTGCACTTCACAAAGTGACGAGACATTCTTAAGTTTGCTAAGAATTGCACTAAATACCCAGCTAAAACTTACAAGCATTTGATCTAAGTCAGTATTCTACCTTTGGTACTCGTTTCTCGCGACTTGCAGAGGCTGCCTTTTTCCTCCAACCATGAGTCATAAACTTCTTATATTTGTAATCAAATCAAGTTTGTAATAACTTGTTCTAGTCACACAATAATTACTATAGTCCAAGAGCAAATTAAATTTGTTCACAAGTAATGCTTAGTACTTCATTCATAGAGCTATCTGTAAATATTCCTAAGATGATTCTTCTTCTATAAATATAATTTTTTAAAATGAAGTCTTGTAATATTTCATTTCTCCATTTACAATTCTATTCGTCTTTGACAACTGTTAAGTATTAAAAAGAACTTTAATCTTTTATTTGTATTAAAATGAATTTTGTCCTGAATAAAATTTTAAAATTTGTTCAATGCATTTAGGGCTAGAACGGGCCGTGGTAACCTACTGGTTAGGGTATCGACCTTCCGTCTGGTAGGGTGGGGTTCAATTCCCATTGCCACCAAAGAACCACCGAATACATAGATTTAATCCTTGAAAATCTATCATTAGCAATTCTATAAATAGCATTTTCAATTTTTCACCCAGCAGCAAAATGTTATTTATTTTTTATTAACTTGCTTGATGAGCATTTTTCCTTCGTTCCTTTATTTGTGAACTGTGCAATTATTTCGAAAATATAAGAAAAGAAAAATATTAAATCAAAATATGGCAATAATTAGCTGATCATCAGAAATATTTTTCAGTTTACATTATTTTTCTGGGTAGAACTATCCGCATGAAATTAGATTAATACAGGGGCTTGTTAACCTACTGGTTAGGGTATCGACCTTCCGTCTGGTAGGGCGGGAATCGATTCCCAATGCCGCCAAAGACCCACCCAGTACATGCTATATACGTGCTCGTTAAATCTGTGGAATCGGAAGTCCTGTCGTCAGTCGTTGAGCAGTTACCATGGGTGCAATGGTCTGGAGAAAATTTCCTCCCCCTTCATATCAATGTCAAAATGGGTCCTCTGGTGGTGCCATCTATCGGAGGATTTAAAAAAGAGAAAAGACGTACATACCTTTGTGGTGCTGATTGAAATGAAAGACGCTTCCTATTGACTTAAATTCATATTACCAAGGCATAATGAGCTTGGCTTGTCCGAGTGTCATAAGTAACAACAGCTGGGCTAGAACACGTGAAAACTAATATTTTTGTACTTAATATTATGATTAACAGAATTTCGGTATTAACTGCACAAACGAAAATATGGGATTGATTGCATTGCATATCAAAACATCACACCTTTTAAGTTATTATGTAAAAATCTGTAACTAGATTTAACAATTTTATTTATAACTTATTTATATTATTGATCAGTTTTCTAAATTTTATACTGAAGTGAATAACTTTTCTTCCATAGTTTTACTTTTTGGGGCACTGCATCATACATGATAATGGTGAGAAGTATGACATCATATAATACCACATTTTGAAAAATTCAATAAGTGTGGATTTGGATCTTTGCTGTTAAAATCATAGAATATGTTCACATAATTTCTTTTACAGATTTTTTCTGCTGACTTTTGAACTTTTAAATGAACAATAAAATAAAATGGTACTGAGCGCTTCACATATATATTTATCTTTATTATATATATATATATATATATATATATATATATATATATATATATATATATATATATATATAAATATATATATATATATATATATATATATATATATATATATTTATATATATATATATATATATATATATATATATATATATATATATATATATATATATATATATATATATATATATATATATATATATATATATATATATATATATATAAATATATATATATATATATATATATATATATATATATATATATATATATATATATATATATATATATATATATATATATATATATATATATATATATATATATATATATATATATAATATATATATATATATATATATATATATATATATATATATATATATATATATATATATATATATATATATATATATATATATATATATAAAAACCTTAGGAAAATCTTATTTATCACAAATATATTTATAATTATTCCACTTTTTTCACTACTCGGCTTAGATATAGAACCTTTTGAGATATGTTAATTCTTTTGCTTTTGAAATGCTTGGCGTTTTGACATTTTAAAATCTGATATCTTATTCCAATAGCTGTGGACACATAATAATATTTTTCCTAATCCACGCACATTTAAACTGTGACCCTTAAATAGACTTTTGAGACATTTAAAATTTGGTTATTATTGTAATCGCTAAATGAAACTTTTATAAAAAATATCCGATATAAATAACTTAGTTATGTTAAGAAAAACTGATATTAAGAAAACTAAAATATATTAAAAAAATATTTTAATTATTATGATTCGTATTTGGCCACAAAATTTGTAATAATGAATAAGAAAGCTACACACTATGTATGATGATTTTTTTGAACTTACTAAAGGTAGTGCTAGCAACAAAATGATATATTCTAAATCATATATATTCGATACCCACTTCAAGCATGGGTTTTTATTTTTTCCCTGGCGTTTCTTTAAACTGTTAGACTGTCAAATTAATAGTAAACAGCGTGTGTGAACAGTGATCTCAGATCAAAGTCAAAATTGAATTTACGTATAACGTTCGCTCTATGTAAATGTATTTAAGAAATATTTTATTACTTACTTTAATTTACTAAGTAAATGATATAAATGTATTGCTTTATTACTTCATTTTTTTGTTTTCGCTAAAGATTTGTTATTTAAAATATTTAATAACACGTCATTTAAATATTTAAATTTATGTGAAGATTATTACAGAGCAGCATCTCTAATTATGTATCACATCTTAAATAGATCGATGGCAAATGCGGTAATTTTAAGACCAATATATGTTAGAAATTAACTTTCATAAATATTAAAGTGCTTCCTGGTTTAACAGAAATCTCATATTTCATATTAAGCACTTATCATAAATCAGGTTATTCTTATTTCTATACTTTGCTAAATTTAAATTCTAACATGCTTTTTTATAGATTGGATATTAGGCTCAATATTTTAAAATTATGCATAAGTACAGCTCTGAAACAATTTTAATCTTGCAAATAAAATCCTGTTCTTTTAAAAATAAAAAAGAGGAGAATTACATTGAATAAATTATTACTGACATAAATTTTCCATAGATAGTTGAATTCCCTCGCAGTTCTGTTAGTAATATATTTAGAGAGAATTTTGAGAATTTTTACAATTATTTTGTGATTTTTATTATAGACGAGAGAGAGATTCTGTATTTTATTTAAGAAGATTTATTTTAAATGAAATTTTATTCAAAATTGCTTCAAAATTGCATTCATTCAAAATTCATTTTATTCAAAATTGCTGCTTCTACAACCAAAATACTAATGTAGACTGTCATAAATATTAATGTAAATTCTGTTTGCATTTTCTTTTCAAGAGTACTTAGAGAATTTAAAATATTTTAATTATAATTCAATTTGTTGAGAAATACACTCACATTTAATAAATATTATCACTCACTGTATAGATTATATATTGAAAGCATTTTAAAAAAGATACACCTAAAATTTTTGTTTCAATTATTTCTATGTTATGACAAAATGAACAATTTAATAATTCTATGAATTCCTTCTTGGAAAAAATGTGTTTAAATTGCAGAAATGTTTGCCTTTAACAAATTTTAATAGTTATGTTGTCATAAATTAACGCATGTCATTTTATTAATTCTTTTATTATTTAATACAAGAAGCTTATTTTCAAAATGAATGAAAACTATTCACAAAATTTCTTTGGTAGTTTGATATTTATATACCATAATAATACAGATCATTTTTCTAAAAATCAAATAGTAAGAGAGTTCCACTAAGTCCGCATTCTCTAAATCAAAGCAGTTTCCAGATATCACTTCCGCAAAATTTGAATACCTACAGCTGTTGCTAGGAGAAAATGATTTAAGCGCCCTAAGTATTCACATTGTATTAAGTATACGTAGAGAGACAACCTCAAAGTAAAATGTAGCAGAATTTAATTAAATTTAATTTAAAATTCAGCTTGGAAATCATGGGATTTTCTAAGTAAAACATATATTGATCTTTGTACCGCGTAAGCCGTTAATGTTTACTTGTAACAAAATGATAGCCATACCGTTTGCAATATAATCCCCGTCACAAATAAAGTTTCAGAAGGAAATTGTATTTCTTCTTAGTTTTATGCATGTTAGCTTAAGTTAGAACGACCAAATGAATTAAATATTTTGTTTACTCAAATAATGAAAGTGTATTGCTGAACATTTCATTTGTCTTTCACAAACTTGAAATTTCTGCGTTAGATTCTTTGGTTTAACCAATGAAATGCACTGTTAAACAAATATTATTTTTATTTAGTTATTGTTATGTATTTATGTTTTTTTATACGGCTATTAGTTACGAGTTATTTATAATATATTTTAAAATGATTTTATAAATATATTTTAAGCAAACCATAACTAATAAATTATAAAAATATTTTTGAAATAAAAAATTTATGCATTTTATTATTATTAGACATTAGTAAAATTCAATTGCGAATACTAATAATTTTTAGAATATATTGGATTATTCGGAAAAAATATTGTTTTTCCTTACAGAGTATTTAATTGTAATTTTTCGAACCCAACTTCACACTTAAGCCGCATAACTATTATATGCTTTGAAAGCTGATATAGCAAGTCTTGTGCTTGAAAAAGTTCAATTAATCCTACGCAGTTGTTTTTGGTTAATTTCCTTTTAAATATATAGACAAATAAGCAGCATATTCGTCATATTTTACTTTTTTACTAAGGAAAATATAAAAATGATGTTCAAGTCAGATAGAAATTTACCAATGTGTGTGGAGAAGATTTATTGACAGTGCGCCAGTGCCAGAACTGGTTTGTAAAATTTCGATCAGGCAATTTTGATGTCGAAGTTGCACCATATTCCGGAATGCCGGTTGAAGCTGATAAACACAAGATAAAGGCATTAGTTGATGCAAATCATCGAATAACAACACGTGAAATCGGTGAAAGGGGTTAAATTTATCGAATTCAACTATTTATGACCAACTGAAAATCCTGGTTTTAACCTCGAAGCTCGATATATGGGTTCCCCATGTTTTCACATGGAGAGAAAGCTGTGTCGTTGCGTTGACCTCGGTGATTCGTTTCTGAAACGTCACGAAAATTAGCCATCGTTGAGGAGCATCATTACTGGAAGCAAAAAATGGGTTGTATATAACAATGTTAAACGGAGAAAAAAATGAACCGGATCAAAGTATTTCGAAAGCCAATCTCCATCAAAAAAACCTGATGCTGTCTTTTTGGTGGAATTTTAAAGGAATCGTTATTTTTTTTAAAAATTTATACAACAGTTGATTCAAAAGTCTACTGTCATCAACTGGAGAATCTGAATGATGCACTTCAACAGAAAAATACCAGAATTTATCAACAGAAAAGGTGTAGTGTTCCACCAAGGTAATGCGAGATCTTATACAAGTTTGGTCACTCATCAAAAGCTTTTACAGCTTAAATGTGATATACTGCCCTACCAACCATATTTCCCTAATCTGGCGCCTTAGGATTATTATTTTTTCCGATCATTGCAAAATGTTTTGGACCATAAAACCTTTACTTTAAATGATTCAAATGAAGAGGTTGAAATTCAATTAGATCACTTCTTTGACAGCAAGACCAAAAAATTTATGAGCGTGGAATCATGCTACTACCAGAGAGATAGCAAAAGTTCAACCAAAATAGCCAATATAAAATTTAATAAAATATTTATTCATTTTACGAGAATTATCCTTCATTTTCCCACAAAAAAGGAGATTACTTCGTGAACAATCCAAAATGAAGGTGAAATTCTCAATTATATAAATTATGCTTTGTGTGACGGATGTATGCAAATAATTATTGAAAATAAAAAATGCTCAAAATTTAATTTTAATAATGCATGCAAATAAGAGTAACCAATGTTGGTTTTTTCCTCCTTTGCTTTAAATTTTTTTTCTTATAGATTCCTGCATAATGTATAAATTAAAAGTATTCAAGTTCAGTCACTATTAACTCAAATCAGTTTATGAATAAAATTAGAAATAATCATTTCGTATCACAAATTTTATCAAGTATTAATATTTTTGATTGATGCGAATTATTTAGATTACTTCCAAAATATAAGTAATTAAAAATTCTTAACAGAATTAAATAATATCTCATTGATAGTTAAAATAATAATTTCAATTCACTTATGTCTATTATAGTTTATAAAAAAAATATCGTTCTACAAGAACATGAAGTTCCTAAGTATATTTTTGGATAGTGAACATTAAAATGCCAGGAATTTCTACAATTTTGAATCAATATAGTTTTAAAAAGTATATGCTTATAATTAGTATTTTAAACCAAAGTGCATATCATACTATAATATCCAGATGCGTTGCATAATTTCATATAGATTGCAATTTTCTTCAGGAAGAGGCGTACCCAAAAATCACTCACTCACACACGGATATATACATATATATATATATATATATATATATATATATATATATATATATATATATATATATATATATATATATATATATATATATATAGTTATATTACATAGAATAGTCTTACTACATATGTCCGTCACGAACAAGAGCTCAGATGCTTCCGATAACCTAAGACAGTTGGTTTCAGAGGTCATAGAGGGCATTCCCAGTGATGCCACTTTGATGTAAACAAATGGCTATAAAGACAAATCGAATAACACTGGGATTGCTGTCTGCATTGAGAGTTTTTCTGAATGGTTTTCTAGACGCAAACCGGAAATTTGATGCTCGGTATTCCGAAGCGAACTAATCACCATAAATGAAGGATTAAATTCCATCCTCCATCGTAATGGATCTTGTGACATTTGAATCCTTACTGATAGCCGTAACTCGATTCAATACCTATAAGATTTGTGTAATGCATGTGACTTTGTGGGCATATAGATTATCACCAATCTTAAAAATCTCGCCAATGTGACAGGAATATCCACTTTCAGCGGATCCCCTCCAATGTTAACATCCAAAGCAATGAAGCTGGAGATATCTTGGCTAAAAGAAGCTGCTCCGAGTTTCCAAACACAGAATACATAACTAACTTATAAAGAAATTTTCTCTATAAAGAAAAAAAAAGAAACAGACAAGTCTGGCTTGCCCTTCCCTTTCATTCTTGGTTCAGCAGGAGGACCCCAGGGGGCGCGTTAAAATTTAGGAGTGACAGACATGATCAAATGGTTGTCTCAAGACATATTAGTGGGCATCTGAAAAGCATGACATTTGAATCTGGGCCAAAGGTGTTTTCATTGTGCACAAAATGCAATCTGAAGCTGGCTTACCCTGGTCACACCCTGGATTGTTTGGGGTTTACTCTGGTGGATATTTGTAGTATATGTCCATTTGGTGTCCACTTCTGGTGCTCGATTCCACTAGAGTTCATGGCATCATGGATCTATCTTGCTGCCACTAGATCTTTAAGGAATTGGAAACAAAAGCAACAACAAAAATTGTCTTACTGTATATTCTTAGTAGTTATATATCAATAATAAAAATCGTGAAATTAAATGGAAAATATCTACTGTTATGTTTTGCAAGCTGTAATTTATTTTAAGACAAAATCATTTCTTTTAAAGTTTAGATTTTATGTACTGAAATTTTAACAAAATAAATGACCTGAAATAGGATATATATGTAAAAATTATAAGAAAGACATTTATTTTCATGTTATTAATAAAACAAAACAATCAAATAATTTATTTTAGGAAATTTAATCATAAGGCAAAATGAATATTAATATGATTGAAATGCTGGATTTTTTTGTCATAGATCAAATTGAAATACCAAAATTTTGAAACTTAGTTCTTTCTTTTTAATTATTCAAGCTATTTTTATTATGCTATGAAGTTTCTGTTTTTCTTTGCTTTTATTTTATATTTTAATATCGTATCCAAAATTCAGAAATAGATTATTTTGAATAATATTCCTTAAAAATAATGTTTTTTTTAAGAAAAAATTTTCTCTTGAAGAATGGATAATATTATAAATATATGTCAAAATTCAGAAAATCATTAACGTTATCCTTCAAATTTAAGGTTTTTAAATATTCTCAATAAATGAATCCTGAAAAGTAGAAAAATGTAAAGGAAACTGTTGATGAAGATTATTCATTTGAAAAAATATTTGATGCATATTATTTATACATTGTAAAGAAGTAGAAAAATGTTTAGAAAGGATTAAATAGTTTTTTCTGTGCTGCTTTTATCTTTAAATTGATCTATTTATCGAAAATTCGATTAAGTGTTTATAAAGGTAGCTATCAATTCTTTTTATTCGTTATTCAGTACACACCCAAAACAGTACCTTTGGAATCCATATCGAAAGAAATTAGAGATATGAACAAATATTTTCCTTTAAAATATTCACAAAAAAGAAAAGCAGTCATTTAATATAATTAAATAAGGAAGAAAATGTATCAAAATCATTTAAGAATAGGTTTTCGTTGTTCATATGTATTTATTTCTGTATTTTTTTACGCATGCAAGACTTTCATAAGAAAAAAAAATGGAATCGCAAAAGTAATTTGAAAAGCATTTCTTAGTAAAAATAAGAATGATTTTTCGAGAAAAATTTTAAGTCATATTCGTTTTAAAAGATGAAATTCGTTTCTGGAAACACAAAACGAAACTTGGAATTGGATATATGCTTTTCTAAAAGTCATTTACTTCAAACATTTTTCTTCAAAAAACAAATCAAAGTCAAAGTTTGGCGTTAAGAAGATTACTTACGACTTTAAATAAAAAATCTAAAATGTGACTTCAGGATGAGTTCCAATACTTCTTTCTATGAAATAAGAACATATGACAATTGCTTAAAATATCCTTTCGTTGAATTTAAGTCTTTATCATCAAAATGAAAATGCAATATATAATAACATTTGGAGAGGTAATGAATGTTGTGAAAAACTCTATTATTTTTAAAATATACTAAATTTGATTTTCATATATCAAATAGAAATAGTTATTTTAAAATTTATATTGAGTGATATACATGAAAAAGAATATGCCTAAATCATCAAAACATTTAAAAATTTTTGTTATATTATTCTCAGGTAAATATTCTCGAGATTTATTTTTATGTTTTGTACAAAATTAGTTTCAAGCAATTATTTCTAACCAAATTTAAATATATTATTGTATATTTATATAGCAAAAAAACAATTTTATTTCTTTTAAGATAACTAGAAAATATCTAATAAAATTTGAAAAAAAATCCCATGCCACTCGTCAGAATTTAATTTGAAATTTACTTTCTTAATCAGAGTAATAAAATATTTCATTCATAAGCTGAATTATTTAGTAAAATGGGAAATTTAAGTTTGTAAATTTCTTTCTCATTTAAAAAGTTTAACTTTCAGAATTTGTGACTAGAAATAGAAGTAAAATTATTTATATTAAATGTAGAATGCTTATTATTAAATACCACCATACATTAAGAATATAAATATTAATTCTTAAGGATAAGTTTACCTTTATTTTTTTTATTTAAATTCATTTATTAGCATATATTTAAATAGTAATTAAACAATACAATAAACTGCTATTTAAATATGCTAGTTTGTTAATTCATTAAATTACTTACATTAAAACAATCGCAACATTATCAAAGGAATAAATATCAGAAAATGAATTACCTATAACTTCAAGACCGAAGAACAAGCAACAATAACTACTAACTGAGCTGTGATAAAACTTATCACAATCAGTAGTAAATGAAACTGCTTTTGCCAGTAACTTACATTTCTGTTTAACTAGATAAAAGAAGACATAACCATTCCAAATGCTTTATTGCGATACAGTCTGTCAGGTATTCAAAAGTTCTTATTGAAAATAGACAATGTTTATTGGAGTGACTGCGAATCTGGTGGTTTACCATATATCCAATTGATTTTCTGTTGGGGGATATTTCTTAGGATTTTGATGTCCAAAGAAGAATATTAATTGCTTCGAGGCATCCATAATTATGTGAGTCGTTTGAAAACGGGGAATATTTTGTTAAAAACTAGCTTAAGGAATTCACCCCATGATATGTGATCTCACAGATGGCATGATGTTATCAACTTTTCAGTGTGTTATAAAAGTCTTATAAAACAGAAGAAGTAATTAATATACAGAAAATTAAATACGATTTTTGCCTCAGGAGATGACACGGAATAATTACCCCTATATCCTGCAGTTATAGAAAACATGTCCTGAATCATCAGCCGAAAGTTTGAATAAGACAGACGACATAAGGCCATGTATTAATCACTGTTCAATGCGCTGCTAGTCTAGTCGTAATCGCTATTATCTCAACTGAGAATCCTCTGCAAAGGACGCTGCCCATGT
Source organism: Latrodectus hesperus (assembly GCA_037975125.1). Classification (NCBI taxonomy): domain Eukaryota; kingdom Metazoa; phylum Arthropoda; class Arachnida; order Araneae; family Theridiidae; genus Latrodectus; species Latrodectus hesperus. The sequence goes on along the minus strand of JAJQOW010002280.1, from coordinate 9,369 downwards.
TGTCGGCTTAAACCAGATGTTTTAAAGGTCAGCATAAACCAAACTATGTCTCACCCGAATGCCTTCAGATGGTGAAATTATATACAGGGTACATTATATACAGGGTATATTATATACAGAAAAATTTAAAGTCATATTCGTTTTAAAAGATAAAATTCGTTTCTGGAAACACAAAATGAAACTTGGAATTTTATATATGCTTTTCTAAAAGTCATTTACTTCAAACATTTTTCTTCAAAAAAAAATCAAAGTCAAAGTTAGGCGTTAAGAAGATTACTTACGACTTTAAATAAAAAATCTAAATTGTGACTTTAGGATGAGTTCTGATACTTCTATGAAATAAGAACATATGACAATTGCTTAAAATATCCTTTCGTTGAGTTTAAGTCTTTATCATCAATATGAAAATACAATATATAATAACATTTGGAGAAATAATGAATGTTAATTTGTGTACGCTATAAATGTTGTGTAGCGAATAATGATGATTTATACAGTACCATTGGGGTCTAGAGTACAACTATTTTTTTTGTCATTTGTGAATATCTTTTAAAATTTCATAGATTTTATTTGCATAACTAGCCTTTTTGCTGACTTGAAATAGACGAGTCTGCACCTGGCAAGTTACAGATTAGCTTCTTCATCCATTTTTACACTTTCCTACTAAACAGCCAACTACAAAATCACCTACTTCGCTATGAGTTCCTAGAGAGAACTGCAATAATATTTGCATTGCCTACCGATATTTTTTTCTGTGTCTATAGGATCTTGATAAAATATAAAACTTAAGGTGTAATAACTGATTTATTTCATGCACTGAATATTTGATCTATTCATATATCATTTTTGGAAAACAACATCAAACATTTTAAAGGGATTTTTATTACATTTTAATATTTCCTTATTTTTTATGCAAATAAAGATTCTTCTTTAGTTTTTTAAATAAAGAATCTTCTGTATTTGCATAAAAAATTGCTAAAAAATAAATCCAATGAATAAGTTATCATGTTTTTTATACCCTCATTTTTTGAATAAGTTAGGATTCTAAATTAAGTATATTTAAAGCGTTAGGAATATCAAGTGAAGCATGAGAACTATATGCAAATCAAGTAACTTCCTCTTAAAAATATCGCCCGAGAAAAGAAAACTCGACAAGCAAGAAAGTGTAAATATTCTAACAAAAATCTTTCATAATTCACAGTGAAGTACAATATTTCTTAAAATTAAAATTTTTTAAAGACCCATGAAGACAAAATATTGGGTGGTATAATGTTTGGTCATCTGTTTATTTTAAACCACGCAAACTATGCAAATGCTTCTTTTTTCTGATTCTCAATTATTAAGATTCTTCTTGCCATCTTGCTTTGAAATCTGAGGAATCGAAGAAAAACCAGCTTATTTTGATTTGAGTTTTTAATGCTATTCAATGACACTATTTTTAGAAATTTTTTTTTTATCTCAATTAAAAATAATTGTGCCTTTTAAGAATAACTATGCTATACGTTGTGTGTGAAATATTATTTTACAGATACTTTAATGTTACCATTTAAATTACTTTAATATTTTGAAATTATGTATTATATTTATTCCTCTTTTATTAATTACTGTATTTTAGATTTCGGGTGTATGCAAATTTCATTTGTGATGTGCAAAGATTCTTATTTTGCTAAATAATGGAAACTATCTTTCATATTACTTTCTGTGAAAGAAAACTATTATTTCACTTCCTTATATGTTTCATGACGAGTAATACAGTATTCAAATAACAAGACTGAACAATCTGATTAGCCTAGTGAACTATTGATTGATTAGAAGTATAGAAAATGCAGTGAAACATGGCTAATTTTTCAGACATCTTTTAAAGTGATGTTTCCAAACTTTTTAGAGAATAGATTGAGGAGAAAATTATTAACTGGTTATAAAGACAGGTCTTACAAGTGCAGAAACACAAACTGGGTATGGGTATGGCATCATAATAGCAAGTAATTAAATTTTGAAAGCTATACTCTGGCTATAAGCAGGTAGGTTTATTGTAGGCATTTTTGTAGCTCTATGTTGAAGGACGTTTAGCTCATATTAGAAAAAACAGATAGAGAGAAGTTTTTTAATCAATTGGAATATACCTTTGCTAAAGTAAAATGATTGAAATACTTTGTTCTGTGAAGACTCTGGGGCAAGTGTCTCAAAGCAAAAGCTGATAAGTCATACTAACAGTGGTGGTTGAAGATAACAGTTGCTGATTAGAAGAGGTAGATAGATTTTTATATCAAATATCTCCAAACTGAAATCTGTTAAGAATTCGAATAAATTAGCAAAAAAATAGAAATAATAATTACCGGGTTTTCAGACGCTTCAAAAATCCGAAAGAGAGATTAAAAGATTTTTAGTTCCACTCTTTTACAACAGTTGATTTCACTGATTTTAGAACAAAGAATCAAGGTCTACAGTGGATCCCTTCCCATGTAGACCTTGCGGGTAACGAATTGGCTGATGCCCTAGCAAAAAGAGGTACTGACGAGCCTTTGCTTACTCCGGCGTCTCTTACCTATACTGAACTATACTCTAGGCATAAAGGCCTTGTTCGGTCTGCATTTGCCATTCCCCCAGTGCACCATTGGTACCAGGGTAATCGTCCCGGCGGATCTCTATCCCTCCAGTGCAGCAGACTGGAACAAACTACAATAACTCGTTTTCGAAGTGGCCACCTAAGATCATTGGCATTTAACAACAAAGAAAAGGAATTTCCAATTTGCGCTAAGTGTTTCAAAAGCCAAGCCACTCCGGATCATATCCTTGAGTGCTTGGGACTCGATAAAGAAGATCTTCTGGAGCGACCATTATTGGTCATTGATTTCCTGAGAGTGTGCAATGTCATAGACTTGGTCTAGCGCTGCTAGACCACAGGGATCAGCAACAACAACAGAACAAAGAACGGCCTAAGAACATATGATCTATAGTTCCAGATTTCTTGTATTATAAGCGATCCGTCTGTGATAGGTGCAATCTTAATATTAATGAATTCGTAGTTAAAAACCTTACTTTAAGCGTGGATAACTATACGTCTGCTAATCCAGATATTGAAAACAGTCTGAATCTCTGAATCAAGGTAAAATAAGAGAAAAGTTCTGCTAATTGTGTAATTTTTCCATTGACTGATACATTTTTCACTTTAAAAAATCCTAATTTGCTGTGTCAGGTCCTCAGAGGAAAGGATATTTTAATTGATATGTTTCATACATTAGTACTTTGATGTGTATAGCCACATTATTTCGCTGAACACCAAAGGATGAGCAAAGTTAACTTGGTTGTAAGTCAGATTTTCCATTACAGTGACAGAAGATTCGTAGTTTACAAGAGTTAAGAATGGGAAACTTTAAATTAAGCAAATTATAAAAGCTGGAGTAGAGATGAGGTAAATTCGTTTCCACAGAGACAGAATTAATATAAAGATCCACTTGGAATGCCATGTAGCAATTTTTAGGGTAAAGAAATCTGTAGTTTAAAGAAGCTTGCAATTTGGGGCATGTGCTGTAGGAAACTTGTTGAAACCATCATACCGATTGACGGAATAAAAGACTTCATCGATTGACATTCATTCGATTTGTCGAATTTAATCATGCGTGCAATCTTTATTTTTTCCTGAAATACTTTTTAAGGTATTTCTCCTTTTTTTTACAGAAATTATGGCTAAACAACAAATTTTACAAAAAGTGCATACCCAAAACTCAAATATTTTTACTTATGGAAATAAAACAATTGTTGATGCACAGATTTAAATTAGTTTGTCTATGTTTGAATAAAATGTTAATCACAGAACATTTTTGTGAGGTTAAATAAAATTTACAATGGGTACAATTGTTTTGTTGTATCCCAAATGCAAATGTTAGCCTCAGGTAAACTATTTCCAAAATATAGATTCATATATAAGAAATATATAATTTAAATACATAGAGCTTTTGATGCCGTCTGAGAATATATATCTGTATCTATATCTATCTATCTATCTATCTATCTATCTATCTATCTATCTATCTATCTATCTATCTATCTATCTATCTATCTATATATATATATATATATATATATATATATATATATATATATATATATATAGATAGATAGATAGATAGATAGATAGATATAGATATATATATATATATATGTATATATATAACTCTTGATTAGATTTTATGATGGTAACACATTTAGTTTTTGAATATTTAAATCATCTTGCTTCAATAAATATATTTCATTGTTTCAAATTTTAAGAACTTAGTTTCGTCTTTACTAGAATGATATATGAAATTAATTGGGACATGAAAACCTTTATGGTCATTGCAATATGGAGTGTTAGCGGGAAAATAATTACTGGTAATGCAGGCCACGGAATGTTAAAGGATATTGTATCTTTCATTTATTTGTTACATGGGAAATGTAATGCAAACGTCTCATTTGTGAAACTTAATAAAAAATTTAAATATTTTTGTAAGTATTTTAATTTATTACAATAAATATACTTTAGATTGGGATGCAATTTTATCCCTAAGGACCTTTACTCGGGTACGTTTTTAAATGTCTGTTAACTAATTTTTTAATGGACCATCTAATTTGTGAGGCATTAATGTCGTTACTATAAATTTCTGCTGCTAGATTTTCTAGACTCTCATCCTCTGATGTGAATGAGTTAAGAAATATCATAGTGTATTGTGCAATTTGTATTTAAAGAGTTACAAGTGCTTACAGAATTATTTCAATCCTAATGGCTTTGGTTGAAGTTATGTAATCAGTTTTAGTAATAACAAGTTTAATAGTTCTGGTAAGAATTTTGTGTATACCATTTTAATTGGAAATATTTCTTAAAAGTTCACAAATTAACTATGAAAGCTGTTTCGTAATAGAAACGTATTCTGATCCAGGCATAAGATCAATGGGAAATGGGAAACTCCAGATCCTGAAGCTAATTACATAGCTGAAAATACGGTATCACAATGTCTATTAGTATCATTGTATTACATGTGGATTTAGGTTTGCGATACTCAAATGGTTAAAAATGTATATCACAATGAAAGTTTGCCATGGCTAGTATACCTTTATGGAAGTCCTGCAGAAAACTAGAGCAATTTAATAGAAATCCTCGATAGTTCAAAACTTTCTCAAAGCAAATGGATGGTATAAAGGAATAAAGTAAGATCCAGCAAGACAGTGATACCAGTTTTCTGATATGACAATACCAATCTAGGTTTACGCTCATCTGAAAGTTCTTTTTAAAGCAAGTCACATAATTCCTTTTTCACCCAAGTACAAAATGTCAATAGGCTACGCAATTGTAACAGCAAACACTAAAAAACAATTAAGATAATCATTTTCCATATTAATTGTTTTACTTTTTCAAGCTTGATAATTTTGTCCGTTTTCTCTGAGAAGTAGAAATTGAATTTCTTTAATGGAAAGATCCCATTCTGTTTACGAAATTTGGACAGAAGAACATGATGTTTATCTGATATCGTAAGTAGAGATATAAAATAATTGATGAAAATATCTTATTATTAATTGGAGTAAATTTTATCCCCATCTTATGAATTACTTATTAGTTTTCTCATTATAACTGGAAAACAGTTTGCTGCAGACATTAAGAACATTACTATATTAAATATTACATGCATTCAATACTAGCAACACTTTCTGTTATTAAACTATATGATGACCACAATAACCTATACGCCATCTTAAAATGATTTTTCTCAAATATTTTTTATTTAAATCTATATTTTAGTTACATTTTTAAGCTACATTATTTCGTTGAATTTGAAAAGTAATTCGAGATGTTTAATTTTATTTAATTAATATTTCTTAGTACAATATTTTCTGGTAGTTTATAGTGGTTCAGAAAGATATTAACGTAACATATAACTATGTTTTATGCCATTCTCGTTTACACCGGAATTTATTTCAATAAATACATTTCTTGAGCAAAAATGAGTTTGAAAAAGTAAATATGAAAATAACTGAAAGAGGCTGTCATTTTAAAATTAAATGCATTCCGCTTTATTAATTGATTCCCAAGAAAAGCACTTAGTTCGTCAGATGATACACATTGTATTTCTGTTTTCTGATATTGCTTTTCCGATTCCTTATAAGTCTACAACAAAGCTCATACATACAAAACACATATTTGGCATTAAATAATTTTTTTCATCATTAACTTTTACTGTAGAAAATCCATTGAAGTATCATTTGTTACATTCAGTATGATAAAACTGACTTCATTGCACTTATTTTTATATATCAAATCCTAAGATATTATTTCTTACTTTAATGTTATTGTATTTCCATAATCTTAAAACTAGGGATTTTCAACAAGAAGTTCAATGCATATGTTTTCGAAATTGTATGGATAATATTATTAGTTAAGTATATTTTCACATTACACTTATTGTTCATAATATTTCAATGTAGGTAAACCTTTATTGTGATGCCTGTATCTTAAATTATGACCACGACGGTAAACCAGCACTACTAAGGAATAATCTTGGAAATTATACTGATAATTTTCATGGGTTAAAATTGTAAGTAGGAGAATTATATGTTTAATTTATTAAAATTATTTAAAATTTATTAAAATAGGAGAATTTTATTTAAAATGCTGACTTTTTCTGTTTTAAGCCCATTAGCATGTTCTTATTAGATTGTCGTGTAATATCATTACCCATATATCTAACTGCAATATTTTAATGATGCATTTAAAATATTTTAAAATTATGACATCCGCTGTTTGTCAAGAATATCTGATAATCCTGTTTATATTTGTTTCATAAATCTGCTACCTGTTATTAACATCTTATATAAATTAAAGTACAGAAAATATTAAA
>JAJQOW010002279.1:0-20527 GCA_037975125.1 Latrodectus hesperus | reverse complement strand
ATATATATATATATATATATATATATATATATATATATATATATATATATATATATATATATATATATATATATATATATATATATATATATATATATATACAGTAAGACCCCGCTTAACGCTGTTTCGGTTTAGCGCTCTTTTATTTCAACCCGGGGATTCCACGAAATCGCTCGCAGCATACGGGGATTCCCCGAAATATTATGCAGCGATAGGTTTCAAATACATATCCGAAAGAGTGTACTTGTGTTTCTTGTTTGGTGCGATATTGTACTGACATATTTTTATTATTGGAAACATTTCTTGACATTATAGTAAGTAGGTATTAATTTACATATTTAATACTATATTACAATGTCAAATATTTTGATCTTTAGTTTTTACTAGGGGTGATAATGAAAAAGAAAAGAAAGCAACCAGAAAAAGCATTTCACTCAAAACTAAAATGGAAGTGATTAGAAGATTAGATTCTGGTGAACATCAAACTCTAATTAGTGCTTCATTGAATTTGCCAACTTCAACAATAAGGACCATCATGAAGAATAAAGAAAAATACTGTCATCACAACTACGTCAAGCTCTGCAACTAGAATTACCCGTTCTAGAAATAATATCATAGAGGAAATGGAAAAACGACTGTTTATATGGATTGACGAAGAAATTGACCGCAATATATATGCCTTTAAGCCAATCTATCATAATGGAAAAAGCTAGAAGAATTTTTAATTACATTCAGGCTGAGACAATTGACACAAGTGAAACTTTCGTTGCTAGTCGAGGATGGTTTAATAAATTTAAACATCGAAATAACCTTCACAACATAAAGATTACAGGAGAAGCGGCAAGTGGTGATACAAAAGCGGCGGCTGAATTTCCAGCGATATTAAAAAAATAATTGAAGAAGGAAACTATCCTCCAGAATTGGTTTTAAAATTGATGAAACAGGCTTGTTTTGGAAAAGAATGCCGAAACGAACATTTCTATCCCGTGAAGAGAAACGGGCACCAGGATTTAAAGCTGCAAAAAATTGCTTAACCCTTCTACTAGGTGTTAACGCAAGCGGAGATTTTAAATTAAAACCATTACTAATTTACCATTCCAAAAACCCAAGAGCGATGAAAGGCATATCTAAATCAACTTTACCTGTAATTTGGGAGTCTAATAAAAATCATGGATAACTGCGATAATTTTCCAGGATTGGTTCACTGAACATTTCTGCTCGTCTGTTAAACGTTATTGCGAAATTAAAAAAACTTGAACAAAAAGCACTTCTGTTAATTGATAATGCTCCAAGCCACCCAACAAATTTATCAGACTTAACAACATGCATTCCAGTCGAACTGGTTTTCTTGCCGCCTAGCACAACTGCCTTAATTCAACCAATGGACCAAGATGTTATATCAAATATTAAGGCTTATTACTTGCGGCGAACCTTTAAGCAAATGTTTGAAAAAACAGACGGAGAAGAGAATCAGTCCATAAGAGAATTTTGGAAAAACTACAACATCGTAGATGCTGTAGAAAATATAGGCCTTTCTTGGAATGAGGTAACAGAAAGATCTTTGAAAGGAGTATGGAAGAATATTTGGTCGGATTTAAGTAAGAGCGATGACGTTGGACACTCTGTCGATTTGGATGAAATAAAGGAAGAGATAGTGAAATTAACGAAGCAAACCGGTTTTGAAGGGGTAAATGTGGAAGATGTCGAAGAAATAATTTAAGAAGCAGCGGCTAGTCTTTCTAATGATGAGCCCAAGGAATTAACTGAACAAGAAGAAAACAAAAATGTTGACAGCAGTGATTAAGAAGAAGAGCAAAAAGAACTTTCGATGGCGTTTGTCTACCATAACTGAAATAATGGATCAATTCATTGAAAATGATCCGAATTTTGACAGGAGCTCAAAAGTAAGGCGTGGTGTTAGAGATGCTCTATCCGTTCATGAAGAACTTTTAAGAGAACGCAAAAGAAAAAGGCAAACAACATTAGATGCTTTTCTCACAAAAAGGCAGAACACTGAAAGCGCGGAAGGCTAACTAAATATGACTGACTTAGAATTTTATTTGTTTTTTTTAAGAATATTCGTTTTGTTATTTACATTTTGTTTTTATTTTTGCAAGAAATAATAATGTGGTATAAATTTGGGCTTTAAGAAATAAATGTTTGGTTTTATTTTTATTAAAAAAACATACTTTTTAAATTTAATATCTAACCAATTTCCTAGCCATCTTTCCCTAACCCCAATATTTACATGTAAAGATAGCCTCGTTTAGCGCTGCTTCGCATTACGCTCTACTTTGATGGAACGTATCCCCCGCGTTAAGCGGGGTCTTACTGTATATATATATATATATATATATATATATATATATATATATATATATATATATATAATCAACATTTTTTCCCGATTTCATTCAAGAAAACAAATAAGAAAAGTACAATTTGTTTCACGCTACCAATAAAATTCGAGTTTAAGTGATATTTTTCAAAATAATTTATTTCATGATAGATTACAAATTAATCCATGAAAAAACTTTAAAATTAATTACATTTTTGGAATTTTATTAAACATCCCATGCGAATTTGTATCGTTATTCATTATTTAATTAATTTTGTTTTTACATCATTGAATAATGTAAAATACAAAAAATAAAAATACAAAAAACGGTTTTTAAACATTACTTTTTTTCGGCTCCATGTAAATTAAAAAAGTAAAAAAAGTAATGTTTTTAAACATTACTTTTTTCGGCTTGACACGGCTCGATGCCGTGTCAATTCAGCGAATTGAATAATTAAACCAGAAATGGATATACACATAATAAAGAAAGCTGGAATAGAAATTTCTCTTTTTTAATATTTATTTTGAATAAACAGATTATTCTGCATCAATTAAAAAAAATCGTTGCTTTATTATAAGCAGAATAAGAAGACGCTTATCGAAATAAATTTTATGAATTGCAAAAACCAAAATCTTGATTATTTTAAACTTTTTTTTCTATGCGAAATTCAAATTGACGTAATTCAAAATATAACAAAGAATAATTTTGAGTTCATTTTTCAAAAACATTACTTTATTTCGTCTTCAAGATTTATTAAAATAATATTCTCATTTAAAGCATTTTCAAAAAATTTATAATCCGTGAAATTTTGACTACAATATATATATTAGAAATTTTTTTAAATTTAAATTACCGAAAGAATTCTTTCAACAAATTATTCAAGTTACATCAAAAATGAATATATGACAATTTTTAATGTTTTATTTTATTATTATTATTATTATTGAAAACATGTTTTGTTCGCTTAGACAATGAAAGTTCGCAGTGACAAAAACTAAAGGATAAGTTATAAATTAAAATCCATTCCACCCCTATTATCTTATTCAATAACGCAATTACAAAATGCATCAAAACTCTATCATTAAAAATTATAAATAAATTAATGCTTTGAGCACAGGCAAAGGAATGCTGCAAAAATAAATGTACCACCTGGCCATTTATAATAAAAATTGAAGAATAATTTCCGCAATACACTTATTAAGGAGATTGGTTGGCTGTGTTTCGTGGTGGCGCTCCAAGTCTAAAAACGACATGCAGCGCCACTTATTAAACGTGGCTGCATATGGGGGTAAAAACAAGCAGCATGATCTCAGAAGGACTGCAATTACAAAATCATGAAGAAGCTTTATGTAATTGATATCTCCACACATCGAATTGGAAAGAAAGGGGGAAAAAAGAGTTCTATTTTCAGCAGAAGAGTTTTTCATAAAGCGAGATATATCGCGCAAAAAAGTCTGCAGGTTTTCCGGTTTGGGGGGGGTTGTGAGATTCCAGCTGTTACCCTACATCAGTATCCAGCTGGAGGGGTTCGTTGTTTCCTATCAGGGATATGAAGCCCGCAAGAATGATTTTTTCATATAAATGGGGCAGAAAACATACTTTAACCGTTGACATTTACAGCTAATCCCCGCATTTAAGTAAAAATTTAAACAATCTATACGCTGAGAACAAAGGGAAAAAAGAGCTAGCGATAAAGTGCCAAAAACAGCGACGAATCTCGCCACTTTAACTTTATGGAAACCATAGATAAATTTAAGCAAATATATCTTTAAGATTCTTTTAAATAGTTTTCCTTTCACTGTAATCGCATGCTCAGAAAAATTTATAACTTATTCTAATGTATACCAGTTACATGAATACAAATTATAATTTCTTTATAAGCATGTTTTAAATTTTAATTCTTGATACGTCACCAATCATTGTTATTAATTTATTATCAATATTTACAATTACAATTTTTTTAGAATAGTTTTTAAGATATTCAACAATCGTATTTCAAATGCATAAAAATAATTATTTGAGCCCTTTTGGTTTTACTCTTAAATTGCATTTCAGGTAAACAGCGATACACACACACACACACTACAGCATAAGAATAAATTAATTCAGTAGAATCCTTATTAATAATTCAAATTCAATAACAGTAGTGAAAAATTGAATAAAAGAAATGCTTTAAAATTTATCTGCTGGATTCTTACGAAAATCATACCAAAACATAGTTTTTTGAAAGCACAAGTTTCAGGATAGTTGACAAGCTAATATAAAATACGCCTATCAAAGATTGTGATTTATTAAAATACTTTACCAAACAATGGGTATTAATAAAACCGAAAAGATGAATCAGTATAATAATTCTATACGTTTTCCAACGTATCTGAAATTACATTTAAAATATGTTTTAGCATTTATTTTAGTAGAATATATTAGGTATAGCAATCTTGAATAAGTTTCAATATATTACAGAAATCAAGCACACTTGAATGTAACTTACTGTTTAGAATGAAAAAAAGATGAACTGAGGTATTCCCAATAGAATTAATAAAAAATGCTTATTTAAATATGTACATTTTAACAGTTAAAAAAATATTAAACATCTGTATAACACGGAAATATAAAAGAAATAAATCTAAAATTTAATAATTAAAAGTATTTTTTTCCATTAATGGCTTCACGTCAGTGATTTTTTGAAAAAGAAACAAAGCGAAAAGTTTCAACGCTTCAGTGTCAGGTATCTTTCTGATTAATATTTTCAAGGAATCTTCGGAAAATCACGAAATCAAAAATCCTGGAGTTCGTGTAAAATTAAAAAAATTAAAGAATTCTAAATTGATGTACAATTATGTAATAAAAATGACTGTGCCTTAGATAAATAATACAAAATAATCATAGATTACAAGATTGAAAATTACGAAATAAAATGTTGTTCCCTGTACCTAGCCCTGAATTGGGATCTACCAGTTAGATAGAACCAGGCGGTGGAATCTTCAAAATTTTGAAGCAGTGACTAAGCAGAAGACCCCCAATACTTGGCCTGCCACCCCCAGAGGTATCATTCCACTTAAAAGACATTGCGACTATGCCCAGTTTTAAGCCGCCATTAGCCATTAACACGACAGTATTAGGTCGACCGGTTTGTTTTCAATCGCAATTCGTTATCTATTTGCCATCAAATATGAAAAAGAGAAACAAATCAAAAATGTTCTCTATAAGAATGCTCCAGAGACCAAATTGTCAAAGACCTTCACAATATCAAATGTCATTCTAACAAATTAGTGAATTAAAAATATATAATCACACATTTAAAAATTGATTCCGTGGTGACTTATTCAAATATTGAACTAAGACATAACTACCAAGTATTTTAAAGAGTTTAAATGCACAATGGTGCACAAAATTTAAGCAACAATGTAAATTTTATGTAGGTAGGCAATGAAATTGTAGACAAGGATGATCAATGCACAATGAAAATGCAATTCAGTAAAAAAAAAAAAAAATCCTGCGTATACGAATGTCAGGAATAAAACGTCACAGACGACGTGAACGTATGCAACACACGTACTTTCAGCGAGTATAGCTCATGATTACAATAAAAGGGAAGACGGAGACACAATTCAAGACATTCGCTGCGAGTGAATTCTTCCGTGAAATATGACTGGACGAAATTACTTAGATGACTTTATAAGTGGAAGAATGATCCAATTTTGTTAAACTTTCTAATCAATGTAGCTGGAAAGTTAAAAACAATGTAGAAATTAAACAAAGATGCGCTTGGAAAGCCTTCCACAGTTAGAAAAGTTGGTCTCAGCCGCCATGAGAAAACTGCAATTGATGACCGTTCTGCAGATGAAAAGAGCACGTAAATAGTTAGAAAACGTCATTGCTCAGCAAGTGTGTACGTTAATGGAATAACAGGTGTCACACTTTACAATGTACAGACGTCTTCACGAAAGAGCTCTATTAGCACGTCATGAATGCTACATCCTTTTGAAAGATGACCATCAGCGCCACCATTTAGTGATGCAAAGAGCACTGGACATTGCATCAATGGAGTCGTTTCAGTGCCATAAGCGATTCTCTATGTCAGTTCATTCGGAAAAGGTCGGTACATGGTTTCAGTTTAGCAACTTCACGGATTGTTATGATGATCAGGAATTATCTGGTGTGGCATACTAAACACATGGACTGAGTTCCATGTTTGCAACAGGTTCTGAGATCGATATTGTAAAATGATCCTTCCTCATGTACGTGCGTCTGTTCCAAGAAGCCATTGGAGCAGACTTCCTTGTTCCACTACTGGAAAGGGAAAACATCAATCGAATGGATTGGCCAACGCATTTCCCTGATGCTAATACCATAGAACATAAGTATGGTACTTTGGGGGGACGCCTAAAGACACGATTACATCTGCCGGGCAATTTATTTATTGCAATAATTTTCAAATCTATAATTAGTTTAAATTAATCAAATCAATCGCATGAAAAATTTTGTAATATTTTAAATATTGAGATGAAAACAAAATGAAGCTGAATCACAAAATTAAATAATATTAGGATATTCCCCACATACATAATTTTATTCAACAATAATCTAAAAAATCTTCCTTATAAAGTTTCAGTATCTTGTTCCATTAAGTTCCGAATACTTCCAAGTACGAAACAGAAAACAATTTGAATAAAAACTGTTGCAATTATTTTCATTTAACAATTTTCATTAATGAATATTAATCTAATATTAGTAATCATCAACACAAAGCATTTGCACATTTATAAAGTAATTAACGTATCGAGTTCCCATAAAATACCTCAAAATATAATCAATTGCTGATTGTTCCACTATTAAAAAATAAAAACAATTCAAGTACGAAAATGCAATGTTTTTCAATGAATAAGTGTATACTCAAAGAAGTAAATAAAATAATCATAGTTATTAAATACTAATATCTAAAGTAAAAGTTTTATATCTTAGATTTTAGTACTTTGGAAACTAGTCATATTTTCAAAAAAGACAAAATATAAATTATTAGAAAAAATATTAAATAATAAATGGCTGTTTTCTAATTAATCTTATTTATTTGCTTAATTATTTTAAAAGACCAATAAAATGCAGATTCAAATTTAAAATTACATCTACATCTAAATTATTGTCGAAATTTGATTTTATGTCTTCATTTTTTTATTCTTTTGACACAACATTATTGATTTCAGTTTTTATAAATTCAATAATTTACTTTATCATATTTTTGTATTGATCTGACATCCATTCTAATTAAGTACACATTTTATTGCTTCGATTATTTTTTGACAAAGGAGAGGAATCACAAGCAATTTGCTGTTTCTGATGCATTTTATTATATTCATAACTTTCGTAATTAATATATTTTCTTACAAGAAATACTTAATGCAAAAATTAAATAACGAATAATCAATTAAATGATTTATCATAATTATTGATATTAAAACAATACACAAATGCAATTTTTCGCCATTACTAATGAATAACATTTACATTTGTAAGGATGCGCAAAATGTAAATAAAAGTGAGTAGAAATAGCTCTTAGAAATCAATGTTGACAAATGTAACCACCATATATTGACAATTATTCACAAAAGAAAAAGTAATGAACCGATGGTAATGAACCCAATTTGAAATTCAGTCTAATGTGTGTCAGGATCGCATATTCAGAGACCCAGTTAGGACGGACTGGAAGAAATTCCAGGAGGAACTGACTGGGTTGGTTGAGCTCGGGAACAGACCTATTGGAGACAACTACGATCTAGAAGTTACAGCAGACCTTCTGCACAGTAGTATTCTAGATTCCTATCATAACAATTGCCCTATTCGCACTAGAAGAGCTAAACTCCAATGTCTTTGGTGGAATGACTCTCTATGAGCCGAAAGGGCAAATGTTAGGAAACTTTTAATAAAGCCAAAAAAAATGGTGAATGGGAGAACTATAAAACGACCCTCACTAATTATAACAAACTTGTTAGGAAAAGCAAAATTAACTCCTGGAGGAAGTTCTATGAAGAGATAGATTCTATCTCTGAAGGAGCTAGACTCCAAAAACTCTTCAAAAGGGATGAATCTATTTTGGTTGGCACCTTAAAGGACGAGGAGGGTAATTTTGCTGCTTCCGGGAAAGAGGTTATGGAAATTATGACCAAAAACCACTTTCCAGGAGCTAGAGATATTTATAGCAACGAAGGGGAGCGCTGCATTGGCTTTTTGCAAAGATTCAATAGCGATCAATGGACTATCGCTATAAATGTATATTTAACTACAATATTGTTAAATGGGCAATCTCTGCCTTTAAACCTCTAAAAAGCCGAGGGTCTGATGAAATTATGCCCATCATGATCCAGAAGGCAGAGGAGGTTATCATACAAGTGCTAACTAGAATTTACAGAGCTAGCTTAGCACTGGGTTACATACCAAATATATGACAGAAAACCAGGATTGTTTTCATTCTTAAACCTGGCAAGGATACCTATGACCAGGCCAAGTCTTACAGACCTATTAGTCTTTCTTAAAATTATGGAGAAAATCACTGATCGGCATATAAGAGATTACTTGGGTAGTAACAGTCCCTTGCAGGCTCTTCAATTTGCTTACCAACCCGGCAAATCTACTGAAACTGCTTTACATCAGCTAGTTTCTAAGATTGAAACCACTCTGGATCAAAAAGAAATTGCCTTGGCAACTTTTCTCGACATCCAAGGTGCCTTTGATAATACTTCCCATCCATCCTCAATGCACTTAGAGGGGCAGGGATTAATCAGACCCTGTGTACTTGGATTGAGGCCTTGATTTCGGATAGATGAATACAAATGAAACTCTTCGGTGAATCATTTGAAAAAAAGACTACTAGAGGTTGTCCTCAAGGAGGTGTTCTTTCACCATTACTTTGGAACCTAGTTGTAAATAGCCGTATAAAATATCTAAATGATAGGGGTTATTATACGCAAAGATATGCTGATGGCATTGTCATCCTTATGCTTGGCAAAGATTTCGACATAACTTTTCATTTCATGCAGGATGATCTAAGTTATGTAGGTCAATGGTGCATGGATAGGGACCTGATGGTTAATCCTCAGAAAACCTACCTTGTACCTTTTACACGCAAAAGGAAACGGAAGTGTTTTTTCATACCAAAACTTTTTGATGTTGAAATCAATGTGGCTTCAGAGGTGAAGTACCTGGGCATTTATTTAGACCAAAAACTCACCTGGAATAAGCATATTGATGATAAAATTAACCGAGCAAAGAAAAGCATTATGATTTGCAGCGAATGCCTGGTAAAAACTGGGGTCTACATCCAAAACTGATGTTGTCGATGTACACAGCTATTGTCAGACCCATTATCACATATGCCTGTGTGATCTGGTGGCGTAAGGTTGAACAGAAGACTGAGATTGACAGACTAGGAGGTCTATAAAGACTGGCCTGTCTCTGCATCACAGGAGCAATGTCCACCGCACCAACCTGAGCATTGAAAGTTATGTTGGATCTGACTCCCTTAGACATCTTCATCTGCAGCACTGCCAGAATGAAGCTACAAAACCAATGGTAAGACCAAACTGTTGCCAAAGGGCACAGGGGTATTACCAGGAAAATTCAAGATCTACTTTTCTGATTCCTTCGGACATCATGGAAAAGTCATACATGCTTGAAAGGTCATTTGAAATAGTTTTTCCAACTAGACAAAAATGAGACAACAACATGTTCAAAACTAAAACAGAAGATCTAATCTGGTACATAGATGGATCACTGAAAAACAGCCTCTCAGGATTGGGAATATGTGGCGTGTCACCAAGAATCAGCCTATCTGTAAGCCTTGGGCGATACGCTACGGTCTTCCAGGCAGAAGTTTTGGCCATTATCCACTGTCTGCGACTAAATATGAGGAAGGGCTACCTCGGTAAGCGGATTCTCATTTTTAGTGACAATCAAGCCGCTTTAAAAGCGCATAGTTCTTTCAAAATCAAATCTAAAATGATTTTGAAATGTAGAAACCTTTTTACAGAACTGGCAACTAGAAACGGTGATCCTTGTATGGGTGCCAGGGCACAAAGGCATCGAAGGTAATGAAAGGGCTGATGAACTTGCTAAACAAGAATCGTCTTTTGCTCCAATTGGTGCAGAACCTTTTTTGGGATCAATTTGAAGACTGCAAAAACCAATGTTCTTAGATGGGAAAAACGGAAGATGTATGAAGCATGGCTCCACACTCCTGGTCCAACCCACGCTAAAAGTATGATCTGTGGATCATCAGCAAGGATTGCCTCTGAAATTCTAAGATGCTCTAGGCAGAAGGCACATTTAATCGTAGGCTTCATAACTGGGCACTACTATTTCAGAAAACATCTCCATAAAATGGGACTGTTTCAGGCTGGACATATGGGTCCCGTTATACTCGAAAGGGTTAAATATATGTAAGATCTTCATTTAATATTAAAAATAACCAAACATTTTATGATTAATAGCCCAATTACTGCATCTTAACTGAAATATCTCAAAACCGCATTAAATAAACAGTAAAATAAAACAAAATAAAATCCAGTAAGCAATATAACTTTTAAGAACATGGTCCACTATTTCAACAATTTTTCAATTAGAATAATCACAAAATTGCAAAAATAAAGCCAACACATGACACTGATTTTCATCCTACACATAATTCTTCCCGTACAACCAAGTATAAGTTAAAAACTGTTGTAAATAATATAATGCAAGTAATCGCAAAGAAACACAAAGTAAGTCTATTATCGTCTGTAAAACTGTAGTCTTCTAAGACGTCCGCAATCGTCTGCTCTTATAAATCGTCTGCTGCGCTGCCTTCTGATTGGTGGTTGTGTTCAAGCCGTCCAAAATCTATAAATACACCATGTTCTGTTCTATTAGTTTAGTAATCATCATTCCGGTTTGGGGATTCGAATAAGACGGTCGCTCTTTTTCTTTCGTCAAGCTTTTCTCTCTAGTAGCTATTGGTGCTACTGCCTAGGTTTTTTCCAAAGACAAGGACTCCTCACACCTAGCTAACAGAGTTCTGGGTCACTGAGGTCGAATTCTGGTTCTCTCTTCGAGATTCTAGACCAGGTTCTCACACTCTGTCTCAGAGTCCCTGAGAGGTCGCTTTTTCTTTTGTCTTCCCTGGCTAGGGAAGCTCCCTTACTTTTTTTTCGACATGGATAAGAACATGGACAAGAACATGGATATGGATACTGGAAATGTACGATCAACTCAAATCTTGATGATCGAGCAACTCTTCGAGAGACTAAATGAGGTCGCATCTATTCTTAACACCATAAGAACATCTTACGAATTTTCTCCCGAAGAAAAATTACGTGTAAATGACATGTGCAACAAATTCTCCACGGTTATTCAACCAGAAAAGCCAAGCAAGAAGAATGGAAATACTACTACTACAAAAAATCCTGATATGGCCCAGCCCTCTACTAGCCACGCCTCCTTCTATAACGTGGAAGTTACTAACAAATTTGCTGCTCTGGAAGTTTCACCAAGCCCCAGCACTAAAAATCCTTAACGTACACGCGAGGAAAATGTACCAGAACAAGTTAACAAAAAAGTAGTTACTAATAAAATTACTACTCCAGCTAATGATACAATACCTGATGACAATCCTGATGATGCCACACCTCCTGGAAGGCTGGCCAAACCCGGTAACAAAATACCGCCTATCATTATCAAAGACCTCAAATGCAGTTGGAAGACCATTAATGAAAGCTTCAAAAAAGCCAACTTAAATAACTATCATGCTAAATGCTCCTCTCACGAAATTAAAATTAAAGTTTCCGATGTTGCGACTCACAAAAGTGCTCTAAAAATACTTGACTCACTAAAAATTGGTTACCACACCTACTTATTGAATGAAGACAAACCCCTTAAAATAGTTATCAGAGATCTCCCTGCAGATACTCCGATAGATGAAATTACAGATGAACTCATAAATAATGGCTTTGTGGTCTCCAAAGTTACCCAAATGACTAGCAGGAAGAACGGAAATGAACATAAACTCCCCATGTTCATCATCATATTACCGAAGACTATCAAATCCAAAGAAATATACAACCTGAAGTACATTAATAACTGCACCATCAGAGTAGAGGCATATAAAAATAGAAATGGACCTACTCAGTGTTTTAGATGCCAGATGCTGCATCATGCTCAGCAAATGTGCAATCATACACCAAGATGTGTCAAGTGTGGCGAGGAGCATATCTCCTCAGAATGTAAGAAATCTAGAGATGTTCCTGCTAAATGCGCAAATTGCGGTGGTGACCATCCCGCTAACTTTAGAGGATGTAAAATTTTCACTGAATCAAAATTAAAGCAAGATACTAAAAATAGTGTAAAAATTATTAAAAGTGTTGTAGTTGAAAACAAGTCCTATGCCCAAGCTGCCGCAAAAGATACCCTAGCCGAAGCCAAAGATATACTTCAACAGCTAAAGACATTTGTAGATTACATCAAAAACTCCGGCATTCTAAATCAAGTCGCTCCCATCCATCAGCAAAACCTATGTCATACTCCAATGGACCAAAATGTATAACCCTACTCACAGCAAGATACTCCAAATCTGCAATTGGAATGCAAACAACCTTCACGCTAAAACTAATGAACTCATTAACTTTATCTTAGAACATGATATAGATATCTGTGCAGTGACTGAAACGCATTTCAACGGATCCCGTACTTTCAAACTTGCAAATTACTCCACTTACCAGACCAATAGAACTGCCTACAAAGGGGGCGGAGCCATGTTGCTCGTCAAGAACAGCATCTCCTCCTCTCTTTACAGCTCCAAAAATGATACTGGCTTTGAAGAAGTCTCTGTAATTATTTGCCCATTCAATAATAAGAAGATTAAAATTACCTGCTTATATAATCCTCCTAATAGAACTATCACTGAAGCTGACATCAACCACCTCTTCCCTCCTAATTCTGATACCATAGTGCTCGGTGACTTAAATTCAAAATCACAAAACTGGAACTGTAGAATTACTAACTTTAATGGCAAGAAGCTTCTTCCTCTTCTAATTAAACATCAACTGAGAGTTATCGCACCCACCGAACCCACTTACTTCCCCGTCTTCACTCTTCAAAGACCCGATATACTAGACATTGCCATCACCAACTCCAACCTTGCTCTTGCTGCGGATGTAATTAACGATCTCTCCTCAGATCACCTGCCCACCATCTTCTCTGTTGGCCTGCAACTTAACCTCCAACAAAAAATTATCAAGAAAACTAATTGGAATCTATTTAAAAACATCTTAACTAAGAAAAACTTACCCATCCAAGAAACTTGCAATATTATGGAAATTAATAACCAGGTCAACTCAATTACTCAAACTGTAATGAATGCCTATCAAGAATCCTCCGAAGATGTAACATTTAAAGAAAACTACCTTATTTTACCTCGCGATATTAAGGATAAAATCAAATACAAAAACAAGATGAGGAAGCTTTACTGCAAAACGCTTGACCCGCACGTTAAAACCACTGTTAATCAATTACAGAGAGAAATCCGTGAAGCCTGTGCCAAGCATAAAAACTCTAAATGGGAAGACAAGCTTAACTCCCTTACTGAAGATAGGAACGCAGTCTGGAAACTCTGCAAAAAATTCAAAACCAAAATTCAATCTAACAGACCCATACACGGCGAAAGAGGCCTTGTATATACTGACAAAGAAAAGGCGGAGGCATTTGCTGACACCATGGAACGTCAATTTATGGAAAATTCTTTCGACGACCACGAAAATATTGAAACTAAAGTTAATAGCGAAATTAAGAAAAAACTCAAAAATTATCAAGAAGACGAAGATCTATCACCTACCAATATTAATGAAGTCACCAAAATAGTAAAACATCTACAAAATAATAAAGCACCCGGCAATGATGGAATCAACAATAAAATGATTAAAAATTTTCCTCCAAATTTTCTACTATATTTAGTCATTATCTTCAATAATTGTATTAACACGCTCTACTTCCCGGCCAAATGGAAAGAGGCTAACATTATTCTATTTCAAAAACCTCACAAGGATCCTGTAATGCCCAGCAGTTATCGCCCTATCAGTTTACTTCCCTCTATTGGAAAACTTTTTGAAAAAATAATTTACAATAGAATTGCTATGTATGTTGACAAATTGCCGATAGAACAGTACGGTTTTAGAAAAAACCTCAGCACGGTCAAGCAACTGGTCCGTACCTTAGAATTTATAGGGCGTGGCCTGCATAACAGAGAGATCACCGCCTTTCTTATGTTGGATGTGGCCAAGGCTTTTGATCGGCTTTGGCACTCTGGCCTCATATTTAAGTTACTCAACCTTCAAGTAAATAAAAAACTGGTGATTTTAATTAAAAATTATCTTCATAATAGAACATTTACCATCAAACATAACAATGAAATTTCTACTGCTAGAACGATCGAAGCTGGAGTTCCTCAAGGGAGCGTCATTGGACCTATCCTCTACCTCTTTTACACGACGGACTTTCCTACCTCAACTGATGATCATAACTGTATCACCTCGTTCTTCGCAGATGATACTGGAATACTCAGAAAAACTAAATCCATAAACCTTGCTATTACTAAACTACAATTGCACTTAGATAAAATTGAAGAATGGTGTAAAACTTGGAAGATGCAGATTAACGCCTCCAAATCCAACCTTCTTATAATTAGGCCACGCCTCAAACGTATTCCGCACCATAGTCAACTCACTCTATTCAACGAAAAAATTCCTGAAGTGGATTCTGCCACATATCTTGGACTAACTTTCGATAAATCTCTTACTTGGAACATCCATATCAATAAAGTTATTGCAAAAGCTAATAGTGTCTATCTGCAGCTGCGACCTTTGATTTGTGGGCGGAGCTACACCAGCAATAAAATTAAGAAACTTATCTACATCATGTATATCAGGCCTATTATTACTTATGCCTCTCCTGCATGGTGCACTATAAATGATAAGAATCAGAAAAAATTAAATATATTTCAAAACAAGCTACTCAGAAAAATTCTTGGTGCACCCTACTACCTCAAAAACAGCGCAATCCATCAAGACTTAAAAATTGATACGATGACACAAGATATTGCTAAATTAAACTTGAATTTTTACAACAAGGCTCAACACTGTAATGAAGCAAAGTTCAATGATATTTTCAACTGCATTAATCTAAAAGAAGATAAAAACATTAGACCTCTCGCCGCCTTCTATAATAGTGACGTCATCATCTCCAAAAACTCAAAGCTGGATCTCCCTACCATGTAAATATTGTACATACTTCTTTTCTATTACTCTGTTGTATATATTGCATTTATTTACTCATTTTATCCAATATTTACTCCTTGCATTTAATATTTTTATTATTCTAATCTCATTTATCTTATTATTGTCAGTATCTTATTCTTACTTGTCTATGTTACCCAAACTGCAGTAACTACCAATGCGGTCAGTAAAATGGAGGGTGACCACCATTTTTCGCGCTTGTTTAGCTTTTCTCTTCATTGTATATATTTAATTGTTATTGTTTCTTGCAACTCTTTTGTTTGTAAATAGTTTTCTCATTTTTCATATTATTTCCCATATTTTGCTATATTATACTTGTATTTTATACTTATTTCACTGTACTATTACATGTTTCTCTATGAGCTCACTGTGCTCAACTCTAACGTCCATTCAGAGGAGAGGATTTTTCCCTCACCCTCACCTACTCATTTTTACTTAACTCTCACTGGCTCTCTAGCACTACATCAGATGAAGGAGAAAAAACGGCTTCGCCGTTGTGTGCTCTGGTTTTCTCACATGATTCTGATTCTGATATTAGTTTAGTATGTGTATAATTTCTTTCTTTGTAACTTGCTTCATTAAATATTCTTTTTGCGATTCATGGACTCTTGTTCGTTTAACGAATTTCAACAGCAGAGCGTGGTTTTCACTGTCATAAATTGAAAGCAGTTTCTAGATTTAATTTATTGCTTGATAGAATTAATTTATCAATAAGCAATGGCTTCGCTGCATGGTTTGTATGGAGTAAATCCATTTGATGGGAAGAACTTTCCTACTTGGCGGCGACGAGTGGAAGCTGTTTTGTCTGCGAAAGAACTGGAAACATACTTAGTTAAGGAGCCCGATGTGAATAAGGAAGCAGAAGTCGTTAAAGGAAAGAAAGCTTACGCATTACTGATGTCACTCTTAAGTGATCAAGTGCTCGTATCAATGAGTGGCGAAAACACGGCGAAGGAATTATGGGAGAAACTTCATGCTGTTTATGAAAGCAAAGGAGCGGTAAACCAAATACTAACTAGAAAACGTCTTGCTACACTTAAGAAAAACAGAGATGTTCCAATGCGCCAGCACATAGAGGAAGTTTCAAAACTTGTCGCCGATTTACGAATGTCTGGAGCGGAGGTTAGTGATATTGATACTGTCGTCTATATTTTGATGTCTCTCCCTCCAGAATTCGAAAATGTTAAGGTTGCATTAGAGAATCAACCGAGTGAGAATTTATCGTTATATTTTGTAACTCAGCGTTTGATAGACTCTGAAGCTCTTTTGAATGATTCGAGAAATAAAACAAGTATTCGTTTTATGAAACAAACTGTGGATACTGCGGCTTTTTCTACGACAAAAGAACTCACATGTTTTCATTGTAAAAAGAAAGGACATACTGCTAAGTTCTGTAAAAAGAAAACGTGCTATAATTGTGGTCGTGTTGGTCATTTTAAAAAGGAATGTAAATTGAAATCTGAATCTAAGACTGATGAAAAATATTCTTCTGCTCTATCTTTTGCTGCTGGCAATTTGACTTTCGGAAGTCCGAAAAAGTTCATTATTGATTCCGGGGCAACATCCCATATGTGCTCTCAGAAAGACTGGTTTTCATTCATCAAACCGTCATCAGGAACTATTCGATGTGCATCCCGCTCCACTGCACTGGAAGTGAAAGGTATTGGAAGTGTAAAAGGCAAAACATCTAATGGAATTGATATAACTTTAGAAAATGTCCTTTTTGTTCCTGAACTCAATGGAGAATTAATTTCTGTAAAGAATATTGAATTAGGTGGATATAGTGTTATCTTTAGAAATAAAAAAGTGTTCATCGAAAATGAGAAAGAAAACATTTGTTTGGGTTATCGTGATGATAGTGGACAATATATTTGTGATTTTGTTCCAAATTGTGAAATTTCCCTTACTGCGAAAGAAAATGACTTTGATTTATGGCACAGAAGACTTGGACATTCCTCTAATAAAGCCTTAAAAGAACTTGGATTGCCTACCTTTGATAAATTTTGTGAAGTGTGTACTTTTTCCAAACAAAGTGCTTCTCCTATAGGAAAAGGTCCTAGACGAAGGGCATCCGAAACTATGACATTGATTCACACAGATGTTTGTGGCCCTATTGATCCGCCTATGGCTACAGGTGAGCGTTATTTTATGACATTAATTTATGATTATTCACGTTTTATGGAAGTTCGTTTGCTGAAAAGAAAAAGTGATGTTGTGAATGAGTTAAGATGCTTTTTAAAAGCAAATCCTTCAGTACGGAAAATTAGGTGCGACAATGCAAAAGAATATGTTTGTGGTGAACTCATCAAATGTGCTACTAAATTTGGTGTTACAATAGATCCAGTTCCTCCGTACACTGCACCTTTAAATGGAGTTGCTGAGCGTGCCAATCGTACATTGTTAGAAAAAGGGCGAGCTTTAATATTTGAAGCAAAACTTAGCAAGAAATTTTGGGGATTTGCAATTTTAACTGCTGCATACCTAAGAAATAGAATTCCTAGTAGATCCATAGAAAACTGTACTCCTTATAAATTAAAATATGGTAAAGATTCCGATCTTCAAAACATTCGAGTATTTGGATGCGATGCATACGTGTTGGTTCCTCCTTCTCAAAGGAAGAAGTTAGATAAGAAGTCAAACAGAATGATATTTGTGGGATATTCGACTATGGGATATCGTTTAATGGATCCAGATTCAAAGAGAATAGTGATATCAAGGAACGTTGTATTTAACGAAGAAAGAAAAATGGATTTAGAAGATAAAAATATTCTGAATGTGGATTCCATTATTTCGGAAAATGAAGATGATGTTGAAGAAATTGGGGGTGAAGAAAATATTACTGAAACAATTACTACAGAAGAAATTTTGGAAAGACCACAAAGGCAAAAGAAACCACCAGTTAAATATCCTGAACCAGAAGTTTATGAAACAATGGTAATTTTTGAAGATTCGTTGTCGTTTAAAGATTTATCTGCACTGCCAGAGGAAGAACAGAATCTTTGGAAGAAAGCAATGGATGAAGAAATGCAGTCCATGGAAAATAACGAAGTTTGGTGTCTTGAAGAATTACCACATGGGAAACGTGCAATTTCATGCAAATGGGTTCTACGCGAAAAACGAGATGAAAAATATAAGGCTCGACTTGTTGCTCGTGGTTTTATGCAAAGAGAAGGAGTGGATTATGATAAAACATTTTCACCAGTTATCAGTATTCCTGCATTACGTATAGTGTTTACTATTATTCTTCAAGAAAATTTAAAAGTTTATTCACTGGATGTTAAAACTGCATTTCTCAATGGTGAATTAAAAGAAATTATTTACATGGATCAACCAGAAGGATATGATGATAATCGTGGCAGGAAGTGCCGGTTAAAGAAAAGCTTATACGGACTTAAGCAGTCACCTCGTCAATGGTATGTAAAATTTTTAAATTTCATTATCAAATTAAACTTTAAACCATTAAATAGTGAACAATGCATTTTTATTCGTCAGTCAAAAGGTGAAAGAATACTAATGGCACTTTATGTGGACGATTTATTAATTGCGGGTACTGATGATAGTGAAATCAAAATTATAATTGGATTATTATCAAAAGAATTTGAAATGTCTAAATCTGGAACAGTTTCTGAATTTTTAGGAATTAAAATTACATTTACACCTGATGGACTGTATCTAGATCAAGAAACATATATTTTGAATTTATTAAACAAATTTAAAATGTTTGATGCTAAAATAGTCTCTACTCCCATGGAAGTAGGAGCAACAGCAGCTGATTCTGAGAAAGGAAGTGCTTTTTGTGGACCCTACCGAGAACTAATAGGATCTTTAATTTATTTAGCATATACATCTCGTCCAGATATCCTTTATGCTGTAAACTGTTTGAGTCAACTTCAAGAACACCCTACTGATAGTGCTTGGAGTGCATTGAAAAGAATCTTGAGATATCTGAAAGGTACTTTAACTTTAAAACTGGAATATAAAAAGTGTGTGGATAAAAATTCATGCTTAAATATCTACGCAGATGCTAACTGGGGTGCAAACCCAAATGACAGAAAATCCATTTCTGGTAACATAATTATGTTTAATAATTGTCCAATATCTTGGTCTTGTCGAAAACAAAATTATATTGCTTTATCTTCTACAGAAGCAGAAATTATTGCCCTAAGTAAAGCCATTCAAGATGCATTGTGGTTGAAAAACATTATTTTGGAATTAACTGATATTAAAGAAATCATGATTTTTGAAGATAATCAATCTTGTATTAAGTGTGTAACAAAGGAAAACAACAAAGGTCGATAAAAACATATAGACATTAAATTAAAATTTATTCAACATATCTTGAATTGTCATGATATAAAAGTTTACTACACTTCATCTAACCTACAAATTGCTGATATGTTTACAAAATCTTTATCTAAGTTTAAATTAAAAGAACTTTTACCATTATGTGGATTAAAATTGTATTAGATTATATCATGTTAATATAAATATTGTGTGGATGGCTTGAACGTTTCTAATTTCTTAATGTATACTTATTTTTATTGATTTATATGATTTTATTGTGCATGTTTCTTTGTGATTAAGGGCGAGTGTTGTAAATAATATAATGCAAGTAATCGCAAAGAAACACAAAGTAAGTCTATTATCGTATGTAAAACTGTAGTCTTCTAAGACGTCCGCAATCGTCTGCTCTTATAAATCGTCTGCTGCGCTGCCTTCTGATTGGTGGTTGTGTTCAAGCCGTCCAAAATCTATAAATACACCATGTTCTGTTCTATTAGTTTAGTATGTGTATAATTTCTTTCTTTGTAACTTGCTTCATTAAATATTCTTTTTGCGATTCATGGACTCTTGTTCGTTTAACGAATTTCAACA
>JAJQOW010002278.1:0-20569 GCA_037975125.1 Latrodectus hesperus | reverse complement strand
AGATTTTAGGTCGAGCCCGCTCTAAAGAGAGATAACCCACAATTAGGTCACGATAAACCCAAGTCATTAGTCCTTTGTTATGCTTTTGTTTATAAATGCTTTATGTCTGATATTTCTGTCGCAACATAGCCTTTTTAGTGTCATTTGTGGGTTTTCATTACGCTAATCAAATTGCGCAAAGGAAAAAAGAATATGAGTTTTGCCATTCACAAAAATTTCCAATTCGTCTGAGTATAAATCTTAACCATGAGTTTTGCGTTGTTTAAATTCATCGCAATATCCAACTATAAACTTCAATGAACCATGTCTGAAATTTCTGTTCTATTGGTGAGTGGATAAGTCATGAATATGGGTTTTATGAATAATGGGCTTTATTTTATGAATTTAGGGTTTTATGACTATGGCCCGATAGCAAGGTTTTTATAAATATGGGTTTTATTTTATGAATATAGGGTTTTATGACTATAACCCGATAGCAAAGTTTTTATGAATTATGGGTTTTATTTTATGAATATAGGGTTTTATTTTATGAATATGGCCGATAGCAAGGTATTATAAAATTATATATTTTTAATAACAAATGTTCACGTGAAAAACATTGAATTTGCATTAGTCGGACTCATACTTATTCTGGTATTATTTCCCCGCCTAATTTGTTGTTATTACTCAACAGACACTCATGCATTAATATTAATGAAATGAGCTGAATTATAATGGAAATTAAACCGCTTTAATCGTAAACGCTAACATAACCATATATCCTAATTTATTGTAAAATATATGCAAATCGCTTATGACAAAAAGACGTGTACATTTTTTGTATGGCTAATACATCGTGTGTATCTTTAAGGAATTTAATACTTAACCTGTTCATATATATATAGCTGCAAATATTCTCAGTATATATCACTATATTTTCAAATAAAATAATCTGGGGGGTTGAAATGCTTAGAAATATTTTAAAACATTTGATTTGTTGTTTTAGCAGAAAAAGTTAGTTAAAATTACAAATTTTGAATTTGAGTGTCACTCATAATATTTTATATCTATATCTTTTATATAGATTTTTATAAATAATTTCCTTTAAAAAAATAAGTTTATTTTTAAGATTTCATTTATAAACTAAAAACAGCAAATATTTCATTCAGAATCAATATCAATAAATTATTAACTATTTGTAATAATAATTATTAAAAATTTATGATAGTAAATAGTTTTTAAATGAACAGTTTCTCTTTCACAAAATATTATTGTTGGTAAACCTTTCATTGCCATGTGAATTCTCCAAAGATATGTAATGATTTAAATTAAAATTAATAAAATTATTCAGTTTCTCTCTCTCTCTCTCTCACACACACACAAGAATTCAATAGACTAATTGATGGATTTCCTTTCTTTCGGCTGGAAATGAATAAATAAGAGACCCACTGAGCAGTCACCTTGGACAAAAAGTTGAAATATTATCCACATAATAGTTACTTTTAATTAACTTGTGATTCTCTTGCTTTTTAGAGAATGAAGAAGTCAATGAAGTTTCGAGAACTCTTCCCATTGTGAGAAATTTGTTATCTTGAATGCTGAGATTCACCTTGACCTTGACTTTTCATCCCAATTTCGTTATTAGATAATAAGTCTGAATTGTTTTTCTTGTTTTTTAAAACCTATATTTTTTAAACAATTCATTTTCCTTTAGTTAGGAAGGGTTTTTAAAAGTCACAAGAAATATGCTGTTGTTGTTGTCGTGTGCCAGCTAAGCTGGCATTATAGGGTGCGCTGTTCCACTTTTCCAACTGAACCATATTTGGTGTGGAGTCCGACTTCCTCAGTACACACATGCCATAGGTACCCGTTTATCGGGTAGGCAACCATTGACAACCCATTCATACAAGGAAAGGACAAAGACAGGATAGATAGAGAGAGATAGGACATCCATGCCCGAACCGGGATTCCGCAGTCAGGCACGCTGATCAAAGAAATAAACTTTACCAACAGTATTTAACAAAATATTTCGATAAGCTATTTGAAAATTTTCGTGTATATCACTGCAGTAATATTAAAGTAGAAACTATTTTCTATAATTTTTAATTATAAGAATCGAATTATATCTTTACGATAAATGATTTAGTGGTAAAATATAAATTGAAACAAAAATACATAAACACAGCAATAATGAAAATTAATGGAAATAGATTGATAATGAAAATTTAATAAATACATCTATTCATATTTTTATATGTGGGTGGGAACCTAAGGTAGGAATAAAAAATACACATATTTCTTAAACCTCACTGAAAGCTGATCAGATAAAGTATATATATAAAAAAGTAATTAATATTTATTAAAAAAAATTATTGGACTCTGCGAAATAAGGAGGCATTTATTTTTTATTCTAAACGTGATTAACTATGATAGAATTTGATTTTTTTCATGCTAAAATAAACGAGGGATATACTTTATTTGTCATTTTATGCATTTTTTTATTTTGAGAGTACTTATATTTGTACAATTATAATTACTTAAATTTATTGATTTTAATGTTTATAGTTAAAATTTTATTGAAATCATAAATTTATTATTTTATGTGCAATAAATGCTGGCAAATAATAAACTGAAATATCAGTACTATTTCATTTCACCGGCGCAAATCTCGCCATGATGATATTTTTTGCGGAAACTTATGAGAAACAGATAAATAATTTGTTTCAATAAAATTTTTACTCTTTATTTAATTTTAATTTTATTTAAATAAAATAAATAAGGAAGTCCTGGGTTCGAATCCCGGTTCGGGCATGGATGTACTTTCACTCTCTATCTATCCTGTCTTTGTTCTTTCCTTGTATGAATGAGGTGTGAATGGTTGCCTACCCTATAAACGGGTAACTATAGCATATGTGTAGAGCAAAGTCGTCTTCTTCTTCTTCTTCTTAGAATTGGGGTTGTATTTCATTTGGCACCTCTGCTTTTATCAGTATTTTGTACCATTAACTCCAAACCCAATGATTCCTAGTTCCAGTTGCTCGGGTCACCCACTTTATTAATAAAGTCCGATAACCCTTTAATGGAGTCTAGGTGTAACTCTCTAGTATGGATGACGCCTAAAGAAGTTAATCTAGGGAGGGCAAGAGCCTCACATTCGTAAATGATATGCTCTGCCGTTTCCTCTTGCGTATGACATTTCCAGCAGATAGGGTCTTGCTGAAACAGTCCCATCTGGTTAGAAAGTCAGTCATGCTAGGGATAGCTTCCTGACTTTCACCAGAAGAAGATGGTTTGGAGGTCATTTCTACCTCAAGTAAAGGATTCATTGCTGCCCCTTTACAAGAATGCCTCTGAGTTAACTTGTCTTTTTTAGCAAGGTCTACTTCAGAGGCTTCACATGCAAATGCAGAAAGGCTTGTTACATCTTGTGTCTTTTCAGCCACAAGATAACATTTAAAAAGCTCAGGTAATATAAGTCCACCTAGCATTGCCTGAGTTACTGGGCAAGGCAAATTACTCTAGAAGTTCGCCAGGCAACTAGAGGCTCCGTTAAGACACCAATACCGCGGTGCCAATTAGCCCTAGGCACGGATCGCATAACACCAGGGTTTACGGGAGCTGGTTCGCGGCCTCTGATTCTATATTCAAGGCTATTCTGTCATTCCTACAGGACATTCGGCGATCCACCACCTGCCGACGCGCCTGGTGGCTGAAGAGCAAAGTCGTACTTTCACCTTCATGGTGCTCTGATTATAACGAAAGACGCTCCCAATCGACTTAATTCGCATAGCCAAGGAAGGCATAGCGAGCTTGCCTTGTCCAAGTGTCATTAGTAACAATAACAACAACTATTTCTTTTTTTAAGTCATAACTATTTTTTTCATCATTTAAAATGCTTACAAAAATATCAAAAATAACAATGGTGAAAGAAAAAAACATTTGTGATACTTTGTTTTGCTTGGTAATAACATTTGGCGACATCTTCACCTGCTGAGGCGAAATGGAAAAATACCGAAATATCTTTCGGCATAATCTCATAAATTTTATTACATTTTCATAATAAAATTTGAGCGATGACAAAAAGATATTTCCATACCTTTCTGTTTCGGTGATTATTAAAAAGTTAAATAATTAATTCAGTCTTCATATTACATGCTCGTAAGTCTGAAAGTCTTGATCAAAAAAGTGTCTAATTTACCAAGCTGATTGGTTGGTTGGTTGAGTTTTATGGCGCAAGTTCCAAAATGGACATGCTGCGCAAGAGAACAGGATTTTTTTTTAATTAAATTTTTTTTAAACCCCAACAACATTAAAACTTTAAAAAACGAAAATAAATGTATATAATAATCTTAAAATCAAGTTATAAAATATTAAAACAGATAAAATCTGAAAACATATATAATTTTATACAGATTAAATGTAATGTAAAAAAACTTATTGCCCTAAAAAATACCAATAGGTTTTTGTGGGGTGGATCCCCCAATAAATTACCAAGCTGAGAATCAAATTTATAAAGCAGAAATTAATAATTAGCTGTCAATTATTGATTAAAACTGCACTTTAATAAATAATTATACAGGGTGACAAATTTACCCTGTTGACAAAAAAATATTGTATTAAACTAAAAACATCGAATTTTTTAAGAAACTAACTTTATTTAAGACATTTGTTACTTAGATACAACATATTTAAGTATTTTCAAAATGGCCCCCTTGGGCATCGATACAGAACCTTAAACGTTGCGTACCCCTCAGGGGGTTTACCTTCTTTAGGTAAACACGGGTGTCACAATCCCGAGGTACCCTAGTGATCTGTCCTCTTCTTTCTTTTCTTCTCTCCTCTACTCTTCTGCTTTTTCTTCCTCTTCTCCCTCAGTGTGGTTGCCTCGTAAGAGGTTGAGGGCTCCCCTTGAGTAGCTTTCGCCGCTCTGTTGCTATTAGCTACTCTTGAGGACTAAATCACCCACGTGTTTGCCGTGCGTGGAGACCCGTGTCCCTGGAAAGGAGGATCCTGGTAATTGAGGCCTCCAGAGACCAACACATTGCTTTGGCCTCTGCTTCAGGTAAACGGGAGGTGTGTTGTGGTCCTCAGCACATCAATCGGCTTTATGGATCAAGCGATCGGTACATCTACTGGGTGACTCGTTAAGGGTGGAGGCCACTTCAGGGATGTACTGTGAGCGTATAGGACCTGGCTAGCACTGGTGCAGCTGGTCTGCATCCCCTTGTTGGACTCGGTGGTGGGTGGTGCCGTCAGGTCCCGAATATTCCATCTCTAATATGGAAACATTTCTTTTCTCTTCTCTCCCACGGGAGCACACACTGACATTACTAAAAGCTAAATTTTATATTGTGAAATTAAAGGAGGGTACATTTGATACTGTATCCCCTTTCTTAATTCAAAAAGCTATTTCTGGAAATATCGGAGAAGTAAAGAGCATCCGGAAACTTCGTTCTGGAGATCTAATGGTAGAAGTTGCTTCGGAAGCACAAGCGACTCTGATTAGCAACATGAAAACGTTAGCTAACCTTGAGGTGTCCGTCCAGCCTCATATTAATCTTAACTTTTCACGTGGTGTGGTATCCGCCAAGGATTTGTTAAATTCGCCTGCGGACGAGATCTTAGATAATCTAAAAGATCAAAAGGTCTGTGCAGTAAAACGCATCACTGTCAGACGGGATGGGCAGACTATTAATACTAAACATCTCGTACTGACATTTGCGACGCCAGACCTACCGCAGCATATTAATGCTGCGTATATGCATCTATCCGTAAGGCCATTTATTCCAAATCCTTTGCGTTGTTTCCAGTGCCAGAGATTTGGTCACTCCAAAGCGACTTGCAGAGGCAAACTGACTTGCGCTCGCTGCGCAGCAGTTGGCCATGACAGTTCGTCTTGCACTGCAAAGGAGAGGTGTGTCAACTGTAAGGGTGACCACCCCTCCTACGCTAGGAGTTGTCCTATCTGGATACTGGAAAAAGAGATCACCACCACCAAAGTTAAGAATAACTGCTCATATCCTGAGGCGAGACGGGCTGTTACAGCTCGCACACCTCAAGTAGGAGTCAGCTATGCTACTGTTGCTGCCAAGATCACCAGAACGACTAGCACACAAACGGATGCTCTGTCACTTCCGATAGTTAAATTACCCCCTACTACCGCACAAAGGCCAAAATCGACCTCCACATCGACTACCCGCAAAAAAGCTCCTATTTCCAGATCAAAAGGTATAAAGGCCTTAAAACTAAGATCTGCAAAGGAGGGCAATTCTAGGCCCTCCCTATCCACCCGTAAAGCCTTATCCCTTGAAGCTGATGCTGTGTCTCTGCATCCCTCTGACGAAGATCTGTCACTTGAGGAGATGTCAGATGACATGCCTTCCAGCTCCGGGAAAGGAGCTTTTAAAATTCAACAATAACTTCCTTTGTTTCTTGGAACTGCCATGGTTTGCGTTCTCATCATGATGACATCAAGTCTATAATTTCAGCCTACAACCCCGCATGTGTTGCACTTCAGGAAACTTTCCTGAAGTCTAGCAATAACTTTTCCATGCGTGGGTTTAAAAGCTTTAGAAAAGACTGTGGTGACGATGGTGCAGTGTCTGGAGGTGTTTGTATATTAACATCTAATACTTTTCCCAGCACTGCCCATCCATTGAATACTACTCTACAGGCTGTTGCTATAAGAATTCATACTTCATGCTCGTTGACAGTCTGTAGTTTATATTTGCCACCACACGATGTCATCCGCCAAGAGGAACTCGATGCATTAGTAGATCAGCTGCCAACACCATTTCTGTTGTTAGGTGACTTTAACGGCCATAGTTCTTTGTGGGGAAATGATGATACTAATTCTCGCGGTCGGCAGATAGAGCGGTTTATTTCAGACAACAGTCTCTGTCTGCTTAATACCGACGAGAAGACTTATTTCCATGTACCCACAAGAACATTTCATTCTCTCGATCTGGCCATTTGTTCTCCATCTCTTCTGCCATTGTTAAATTTTATTGTAGGAAATGATCTGCACAATAGCGATCATTTTCCTCTCGTCATCTCCCAGACTGGAGGTAGTAGTGTAGGACAACGCCTACCTACTTACGTGTACAGTCGGGCAGATTGGACGTTATTTACACAATTGGCAGTTATTGATGATGCAATGGTTTCGATCGAAGACATTGATATTGCCGTTTTTGAAGTCACACAAACAATTAGGAATGCAGCAGATGCATCAATACCAAAGAGTTCCCCTATACCACACCGGCGTTGCAAACCATGGTGGAATAATGAATGCAAAGAAACTTATAGAAAACAAAGGAAGTTATGGGGGTTATTTCGGAGGTACCCCACAACGGAGAATCTTATCGCCTTCAAGAGAGCAAAAGCATTAGCTCGCAGAGCACGTCGTCGAAGTCAGAAGGAATCCTGGTCTCGCTACGTATCCTCAATTACTTCTTCCACATCCAGTAAACAGTTGTGGAGAAGAGTGAAAGCAGCCAATGGAATATATAGAGAATTTTCCATTCCTATTTTGAAATCCGGAGCTGCTATATACTCTTCTCCTAAGGACATCGCTAACGTCCTTGGTGAAACCTTTGCTAACGTCTCAAGCAACGACTCTTATAGTCCTTCGTTCTTAAGGACAAAGAGTCGTGCTGAGCGAACACCAATTCGTTTCAACCATCGACAAGCTTTGCCTTACAACTGTGAATTTCGGATGTTGGAATTGAAGAGAGCATTACAGCAGGCCCATGATACTAGCCCAGGACCAGATGGAATCAGCTATCAAATGCTTCGCCATTTAAGTCCAGACTCCCTGTTGAACTTACTTTACCTGTTCAATAGGATCTGGACTGAAAATAAATTTCCATCACTTTGGAGCGAAGCAATAGTGATTCCGATCCTTAAGGCTGGTAAGGATCCTTCTGTTCCTTCAAATTATCGACCAATTGCTCTGACGAGTTGCTTGTGTAAGACTCTCGAACGTATGGTCAATGCCCGTCTCGTATATGTCTTAGAAGAAAACAAATATATCCATATTAATCAGAGTGGCTTCCGTAAAGGAAGATCCACTCTTGATAATATTACATTCCTGGAAACCCAAATCCGCAACTCTTTTGTGCGGAGGAACCATCTGGTTTCCATTTTCTTTGACATCGAGAAGGCATATGATCGTACGTGGCGTTATGGAATTCTCCGTAGGATGTATGATTTTGGCTTTAGGGGTAATTTGCCGATATTTATACAAAACTTTTTACGCTCCCGTGGTTTTAAAGTTCGTATTGGTACGTTTTTGTCCAATACTTTTAACCAACCTGAAGGTGTTCCTCAGGGAAGTATTTTAAGCGTCACACTTTTTAATATTCATATTAGTACCATACTTCATCAACTTTCACCTTCTGTGCATGGTACTCTGTATGTTGATGACCTGCAAATATCTTGTGAAGGGTCTAACATGAATTTAATTGAGAGACAATTACAAACATCTGTTAATAAAATTGCTGCATGGTGTGCTGAGAATGGCCATACACTATCTCCTAGCAAGAGCAATTGTGTCCATTTCTGCAAGAAGACTAGCCTCCACAATGATCCCGTCATTTGTATAAACAACACACCTATACCAGTAGTCAATGAGGTAAAATTCCTCGGAGTGATATTTGACCGTAAACTAACCTTTCTTCCGCATATATTATATCTGCGGAAGAAGTGCGAGCGATCGCTCAATATCCTCAAGGTGCTTTCAAACACATCTTGGGGTGCTGATCGCACGTCACTCCTCCGAATTTACCAATCATTAATTTTATCTCGCATAGACTACGGTTGTGTTGTTTATGGATCTGCTAGGTCTTCTGTTTTACGCAGACTGGACACTGTCCATCATTCTGCTCTGAGAATATGTTCAGGCGCATTCCGCACATCACCCGTCCAGAGTCTTTATGCAATATGCCAACAATTGCCTTTAGACCTGCGACGAATGCAGCAGTCTCTCAATTATTATACTAAGATCATGTCGACCCTTGATCATCCATTACGTTCTATGGTTCCTAATGCCTCTTTAAAAAGACTTTATGATGCTCGACCATTGAGCATCCAACCTTTTCTCACAAGAGCCAAATTACATCTCTGGCTCACAGACCTATGTGATGTTCGGATAGAGTCAATTGATCAATTTCTCTATCCACCTTGGTATGAACCAACAAATACCTTTATAAATACCTTTGCTCAGTTCAAAAAATCCGACACAACACCTATTGTTTTTCAACAGCTATACTTTTCTCATCGCTGTCAGTATCAATTATATAAACCTGTATTCACAGATGGTTCTAAAACAGCAGGACATGTGGGCTGTGGAATTTTTACCAATAATACAGATTTTAATTACAGCCTACATTCGTCCTGCTCCATCTTTACTGCTGAAGCAACCGCCATCTACTACGCGCTTCAGCATGTGAATACAGATGACTATCATAAATATTGTATATATACTGACAGCATGAGTATTATTGAAGCCTTGAAAAACAATAGTGTTATCTGTCATCCTGTTGTGTCGAGAATTTTTAAAGCATTGGATTCCCTTGCTGGCAAGGGAAAAGAAATTGTATTTTGTTGGATACCAAGCCACATGGGTCTTGAAGGAAATGAGAGAGCAGATGCAGCTGCAAAGGCTGCATCACATCAAATATTACCATCCGTTCCTCTCTCAGATGTGAGAAAGGCTGTAAAAACTTTTATATATAGTCTTTGGCAGGAATCATGGAACTTACAGGTCGTCAACAAATTACATACCATTTACCCATCCCTCACCTCATTATCAGTTTTACCGTTACGAAGTGCTGATGTTAGATTAACTCGCCTTCGTATCGGACACACACGTTTCACACACAAACATTTGTTTTTAAGTGATTTAAATCCATGGTGTGAGGCGTGTGATGAACCATTTTCTGTTTATCATATTTTAATCTCATGCTCTACTTTTAACGTCTACCGTTTTAAATTTTTTAAAACAAACCTTTTAACAATGTTTGATTTGCTGGGGGAGCCACCCCACGGAAACCTATTCGCTTATTTGAGAGCAATAGGTTTTTTAAATTTTATATGATTTATATTTATACATTTTAAGATTTTATATATATTTGATTTATTTTATTTAATGTATATATTTTAAAATAACTTATACACTGGTTTTTGTGTTTTAATATTTTAATGTTGCTTGGGTTTAAATATATATATATGAAAAAAAAAACAAGAAAAAAAATAATAATAAATAAAATAAAAAATATTATTCTAAAACCGTATTCTTGGCGCAGCATGTCCGTTTTTGGACCTTGCGCCATAAAACCCAACCAACCAACCAACCAACCTTAAACGTTGCGTAAACTTTTCTGCAATGGGCCGCATTACATCAGGCGTTAATTTAGCCAATTCCTTCTTAAGAATACCCTTCAGGCATTCCCAAACTTCGATGTGGCTTAGAACATACTCTTAATTGCAGAATAGACCAAACACTATAGTCCATTGGGTTTAAGTCAGGTGAATAGGGGGGCCATATTCTCACAATCTGAATTTGCTTTAAGCCAGCCTCAAATAAAGCAATTATTTGCCGTCGTTGGTTTGGCATATTATTTCAAACAAGGAAATAAAAATTAACTATTTGTTTTACTAACATTAAGATCTCTTAGGCAAATGAAATTTTCATAAAAAGTGGGGGACATGAATTAAACCAATCAAAAGCAGCACAATTATGTCAACAGTATAAAGTTGTCACACCCTGTATAATAATGATGATGCATTTAAATCGGTTAAAGACAATTTTTATAATAAGTACTTATCATATTTTGATGAGAAATAACAATATTTGTTACTGGTGAAATGTTTTATTCTTTTAAAAAAAGAACCCAATTTATCACATTTTCTAGTAAAAGAACGAAAATAATTGATTCCGACTTCCATCCTTTATCCTTTTTGTCCAGACTGGTTAAAATAAATTAAAATTTAAATAAAAAATACCCCTCTTCTCTCTTTTCTCTTACACACACACACACACACACACACACACACACACACACACACACACACACACACACACACACACACACACACACACACACACACACATATATATATATATATATATATATATATATATATATATATATATATATATATATATATATATAAATTTATAACATAACTTTGAAATTGTTTATTTTTTCACGTTAACAGAATATCATTAGTTATTTCATAGAATATCTTTTCATCGATTATCTACTTTAACAGACTTGTTTAGTTATTTCAGGAAATACGGAGTTATTCTATGAAATAACTGAATTATACATTTTAACGGTATATATAAATACGCATATATTTGTCAGAAAAGTCCTTACAAGAAATATTTCTCGTAATTAGATTCCTGTTAATGCAGTTTAAAAAAGTGCTAATAAAATATTTTTTCTTACTTGTGCTCCATTCTCTGCTGCCATTGAACGCTTGAATCCTCCACTTTGTTTTGTGTACCAAAGATAATTAAGTAAAGAAGCTTCGTAAGGTTCCGATGAGACATTCAGACGCATCACATTACTCAGATAAATGATGGCTTCTCTGAAAAATAAAGATATCAGACTCTTTGAAGTGAGAATTGAATTTGAATTTGACAATAATTCAAGATTGAAATGAATTAGTAACGGGCATGGCTATAACGCTTTTTTGGGCCAACAATAAAAACAGCATAATGCTGCTGAATTCTTTATTTTTGAAAGACAAAATTTAAATCAAATTTCCTGCCTTATTATTTTTTAAAAGCAAATATTGAAAATGTTCGCCACCATTTGGATGCAAATGTGAAACAATCGAATGGAGGAGTCTTTTTGAGAAACTTTCCACATTATTAGTATTATTGTCCAGTTTATGATTTGTAACGATTAATGAGTCGTTTTCATAAAATCAAAGAGTTAGCTCATTTAGACGAATTATACTGTTGCCATTCATGAGCTTACAAAATAAGTTTTCATAATTAAATAAATAAAAACGTTGAAAGAAGTAAACGATTTATATTCAAACCATTTGTGCAGAGTCTAATTTTAAAATTAAAAAGGATATTCTATGGAATTTATGTTAAAAAACGGAATATGCTATTTAGAAAGTGAAAAAAGACGATACCCGCAGATTAAATATAGATATATTAAATAAATTATGACCACCGAAAAATATAGTACTCCCTATCTAGAGGTAGGAAACTAGAAGTTTGAAACTGTTCGCAACTTTAAATATTTGAAATCTGAATTGAATGCATCCAACGACATCGCACCTGAGATCCGCAGCAGGGTTAGAGCTGCTAACCGCTGCTTTTTCGGCTACCCAAGTAGCTAAAATCTACTTCCGTCAGTCGAAAAACAAAAATTTTGATATACAAATGCTTGATTCGGCCTATTCTCACTTACTCATCTGAAATGTGGACATTAACTGAGATGGACAAAGAAACCATCTTCATTTTCGATTGAAAAACTTTAAGAAGCATCTTTGGTGGAATAAAATGTGAGAATACATGGCGAAGAAGAACTAATTCTGAGCTCTATAAACTGTATAAAGAACCAGATATTGTTAAATTTATCTCAATACAGAGATAAAAATGGGCAGGACATTTGAGCCGGATGAATGACAATCGGTTGACGAAAAAAATTTTCTTGGTTCGCCCCAATGGGACCAGAAGAAGAGGACGACTGAAATTCCGATGGCGTGACTGCCTTGAAAACGATCTAAAAACACTAAAAGTGACAAACTGGATGACCGTATCCAAAAATAGGGGTCCTGGTATGCACTTCTGAGGAAGGCAAAAGCCCACACTGGGCTGTCAGGCCAATGAAGAAGAAGAAGAAAAAATAAAGCTATTTCACTTAAATTAATTAATATATATATATATATATATATATATATATATATATATATATATATATATATATATATATATATATATATATATATATATATATATATATATATATATATATATATATATATATATATATATATATATATATATATATATATATATATATATATATATATATATATATATATATATATATATATATATATATATATATATATATATATATATATATATATATATATATATATATATATATATATATGTATATATATATATATATATATATATATATATATATATATATATATATATATATATATATATATATATATAATTATGGATGTTTACAATATAAAAGAAATGGGTATCCTTTTAAATTAATTATCTTATAATTGAATACGTATTTTTCAGACACCGAAATCCAGCAAATTTTTTAACAAAGATAAAAGTAACTTTTAAATTATATAAAGCCAGTCTATTGATATTGATTGATATATATTCTTACTTACCGATTTTATTGCCGACTACAGTAACAGCTCATTTTTACGAATTTACGAACATTCACGATTTTTCGAATAAGTGGCTGGTCCATAACATTGTCCCATAGACGCATTGATAATTTTGATTACTATTTACGATGCAAAATTTTTAAGTCTCTTTTTTCAACTTCATCCGTATTTCGCTTATATTATAGATTATTCATTAGAATATAACCAGTTGCTTCAGTTGCAAATATCCTAAGATACTTTTACGAAGAGTGGTCTTAGCTTGAAATCACATTAAGAAATTGACTTTGCCAAACTTAGCTTGAAATGATATAGCGGAAGGTATTTAAATCATTTTGACAGGCATGTTTTATTTAAGAAATCACCAACTGAAAATGAGTTATTTATTTATATATTTCGTTGAAGAAAAATATCGCTTCGAAAATTTCATTTTAACACGTTTTGAATCTGGACTCAAATGTAGTAAGAAGTATCAGATTATTAAATGATGAAGAATATGATGAATGAGAATAAAAAAGAGCTTTCAGATATCAAACGTGAAAAAAGGTGACATGTAATGAGTTATTTGATTTAAAAAAAAAAAAAAAAAAAAAAAAAACAGATGAAAGCAAACAAGAATGAGGTAATTTTTTTTGAAACAAAAATTTCGTTAATTTGCCTGATTTTTCAATAATGAAATGAGTGTTTTATTATTTAAATGAAAGTAATTCAGTGTGTTACCGGGTCCAGCAATTCTTTTCAAGAAATTCCTTAAAACTTTGGAGATCCCAATCTTCTGCTCTGGGTGCATTCCACGGACAGTCAGCAGGAACCTGGAAAGAAAGATAAATTTATTATTTCCTCACATATAATTTGATGCCATGTCATAAAATCTTTCCTTAATTCCTTTCGAAATATATTTATATAATTATTGAAATTTAAATATGAGTTGCTTAAATTTTTCTGATACAAGAATTACTTGGCAAACACGAATATATATTTGATATAATTATATTCTGAGTTGCGGTTCAGATATCTGAAGAAACAAATAGTTCACTTTCTCACGGCTTGGGAAAACAAAGGACCTGCAGCATCTTTAATTTGCATATCAGGCAGGCGATCGCAAAAAGCATTGTCGCACAAAAACATCTGCTTTTGTTACACAAGGACTAATCCAATCAAGACCAAATTAAGTCAAGTTGTTAACAGTTAATTACACGCAATCATAAAAGAATAATAAAAATTTTTGAAATAATTGTGGGGATGTATTTAATGAAAATAAAAACAGAAGAGTTAATTTATTGAAAAGTGTTGAATTAATGTATCTAAAGGGAATGAAAATTAAGGTGTATAATAATTTTATTGCAACTATACATCATATTATTCGAATACATTATAAGTTCAACAGAGCTTTATTAGATAAGACTGTATTGTTATATTAGGTAAGATTTTACACTAAATATTTGATGTCGCGGTAGCTTGGTTGGCTAGGGCGTCGTTCTCACTATCGGAAGGTAGTTTGTTCGAATCCCAGCCAACCGAAGATCCGTCGTGTTGGCTTATGGCGGCTGGGGCACGTTAAAACTGAGCGTGGTCGCAATGTCCTCCAAGTGGAACGATACCTCTGTGGGTGGCAGACCAAGTATTGGGGGTCTTCTGCTTGGTCCCTGCTTCAAAATTACGAAGACTCCCCCCCCCGGCTGCTTCGATCTAACTGGAAGAGCCCCACTCAGGGGAGCATCCTGGTGAAACAACAACAACACTAAATATTTCCTTCGATGCAAAAAAAAATTTGACAGGATAAAAGAAATCATTTTTTTTTTGTGAAAATGGATTAAATTCTATCATTTAAGTCATCTGAATTCTGTTTTGGGGATCCTTTTAACGGATTCGCAAGAAAATGTCAAATGAGGTTAGATGAGGGGATAGACAAAGATAGGAGGTTGGAAATAATCAAATGATCTGATAATATTCTGTCTTCGAAAAATCATTCTCTTTTTAAGTTTTTTCTCTGTTACAACAATGTAATAGAAACGTCTCGTTTCTCATTAAAATAGTAATTTCAAGATGGTTTTAAAGTTTAGTACATCGAATTACAATGTTGGGTAGTATGTATTAACGCTCAAATTCTACAATAAAAAGTGTTACCAAAACGATTCAAACAAAAAATATTTTTTTTTATTTCCAATGGCTGGCAGCAATATATATATATATATATATATATATATATATATATATATATATACATACAGAATATAAGCAAAGAACAAAGTAGTGAATCAGCTGCCTTGCTTCCCAATATCGGTCACAGAGGTATTAACCGGTGAGGGCAATACATGTCTGCACAGGACACAATTTGAACTCTGGAGAATTTTCAACCGGTACAGATATTTGGACAGGAAGTTATGGCCAGTTAAGAATTTAAATAGAAATAAATCACAACAGCCGTTAACTGTTATTCAAGCATTGAAGACATGTTATTTTTCAACCATTCTTAGGAGAATGCAATTACTATGTGTGATTGGTACATAATCTTAAAAGGATGATATATAAATGTAATCCGCAAAACTCTTTACTCTCGAAAATCAAGGCCGCAGTTTATAAAGTTAACTCTCAAAGCAGTTAAAAAAAAAAGAAGGTTAGAAATAGTCTTCAAATGTCATCATAGTATGCTACTAGAAACTCAAAACAAATTTATTGAAATTTTTTTAAAAATAATTTAATGCTGTAATAAGCAAGGCATTAGTCTTAAAATTTAAAAGAGAATGTTTGTAAATATTGTAATTATAAATTTAAAATTCTATATGTGGCTAGCTAGAGTCAGAACTAGATCTTTGTAAAAGTTTACAATCGGGTGCTCCTTTGATTCTTTGGCTATATTTTTGGCGCCAAGATGGTCACCAAGACGTGACTAACAAGCAAAGCAAAATAATAATAACATATAATTTGTATTATTATATACTATATATATATAATCGTATAAATACTCTCATACTAATATTAATAAATATAATAATAAATAAATAATAAGACTTAAAATAACGGGATTGCTAGAAATTGAATTTTATCACCAAATTCTCGCCAAACTAAGGGCACCCAATTCTACACTGAACCCCTAGATCTTTTCCAACAAATGCTAAATTACATAAATTCAGATCTTCTTCAGATAAATGTTCTTGCGGAGAAAGAGATACCATGTATCACATAATGCTATCACGTCCTTGGTATGATCAAGCAAGAAATTCTTTAAGAGAAAAACTTGGTATCGGAACTCTCTCCTTCTCTTGAATCTTAGATTTGTCAACGAGTCCCCGAGAGAAAATTGACGCAACAATTTCTTTTTGGAAACAAATTAATAGATTCCAGCCGGCATAATTTCCTCGTCATTTGTCAATTAAACATTTTGTTTATCTTCATCACTTAGGATTTATCGTATTCATTTTCAATCAATTTTTCAAAATCATCTATCCATCAATTTTGTTTAGGTTTCAAATCTAAACTCAATATTACTCAATGCGAGCTATAAGCCTATGCGCATAAAGCTCCAAAACAGTTTCTTGTATACTAAACAAACCTTAAAATTCTTTTAATTAATGAAACTTTTAAAATTTTAAATCATCTTTGCCGATTTAAACTAACCATAAGGTAGATTTTTTTGTCTTGTCGTTTTTATTTTGCTTTTTCTTCAGTTCAATTGTCAACGTCTTAATGACTTGCATCAATGGAAAACTGGTTGTCAAACCGATACTTTGGTCCTTATATAAGAAATCGTTTCATTAATAAAATGAACATCGACAATATATTAAGATATTCGATGATGAACCTCGCCTTGTTAGCTGCCACTCGAAAAATGCAATTTGAAGGCAGGCAGCAAATTCGTCGACTAGTCGGCTTACGATGCCGTCACAATACGATACCTTAATTAATTATGCGTGACTGAAAATTGTAATAAAATGATGTAATCATAATCTTAACTGGAAC
The DNA here is from genome assembly GCA_037975125.1 of Latrodectus hesperus. Taxonomy (NCBI): domain Eukaryota; kingdom Metazoa; phylum Arthropoda; class Arachnida; order Araneae; family Theridiidae; genus Latrodectus; species Latrodectus hesperus. Next base: position 3,241 of record JAJQOW010002278.1, on the reverse strand, counting down.
AAAAAAAACAACCATTTTATGGTTAAAAAACGTTAATAACAGTATGTTCACTCCATGAATTCCTTAATTAAATATATTTTTAGCTAATTTTCAGATTTGTTACCTCCTCACTCAGCTTGTCCATGAGCCGTATTACATAGTTGATGTCCATATTAGCGAAGGGATTCAGGCGAGGAAATGGTATTTCTCCTTTGGAACGCACTCTTCTTCCCTAAAGAATAAGCAAAGTTTTCCAATAAATAAATCTAATTTCAAAGATTTTTTGAGTAAAATTTAATGGGAAAAAAATTCTTAGAAAATTTAAGCAGGAAGTAAAAAAAGAAAGTCATACATATATAAAATAATGTCATGAATTCTCTAATTTAATTTTAGTGTAATCAAGAAGTAATAAAGGAAGTTTTAACATTTTCATTAATAAAAATACCTATAAACTAATATAAACACGAGAAATCAACCAAAATGAATAAGCAAACTTCTGTATTACAATACGGCACAAATGCCGTATAATCCATGATGCAAAATTCTGAGTTTGATGAGTTTTTGGCGGAATTTCTTATGTATCTAGCAACCTGGTTTTTATTTCGGCATTGATATGGAGACCTATAAAAATTATGCAGAAAATTCTATTTTGGCAACCCTAGTATTTACGCCATCGTGCACGTCACAATACGTCATCTTGGCAACATTTTATCATCGCCAAAAAAATTCGGAATTTGGAATCCTAGATTAATTGGCTTCTGTGCCAACAATACATTAGTGACTATATTTCCGTAAATTAGTTAACTATAAGATTGCGCATATCCGTCACAAAAAAAAATACTTCTTGACGTCAAGTAATGACAGTGTTTTTTACGTGTACAGAACAGAAGACTCATCACAAACAATGGACAATATTTATATATCGCAAGGGAATACGTCAGGAAAACTTGTAAGCATTCACAAGACATATGAAAGAAAAAACAAATAATATCTGTCTCTTCGAGAGCATCATGGCCTGTTGGTAAAGTCAACGTCTTAAGAATTGAAAGTTCTAATGGACTGCCTTGATGAACACATATTGATTAAATAAATTTTTCTATCCTGCGCCCATCTTCATTATCTCTGCCATTAGCTGGCGAGCAGCCCAATAAAATGACGACGAAGGATTAAAAAGATTAAAATTTGCCTTCGTAGAGATGTCGTCATGAAACTTGAAATAATGGTGCAATGCCTGAGGTGGTTATCATCCATATCCCTTTGATGACACAAAAGGCAACAAGCAATTAAATTAACTAATTTTAAAATTGGGAAAAAAATTTAGAAATGTTTGTTAAAAGGGTGATTTGCATAACATTAATTTTATGGTTGATTTCACATTTAATACAGACTTGTTATTTATTAACAATCACATTTACTATACAACTTGTTCCATATTTTCATTTCGTTAGTTAAATTATCGAAAAGTTGAAATCTGATGTAAGATCCAGCTTACAACATTTTGTATTCCGAAATGCCACGGGTATATTTTCATTTGAAAACATTTCAACATATATATTTCCGTATATCTAGGGTATTATATATATATATATATATATATATATATATATATATATATATATATATATATATATATATATATATATATATATATAATGAATTTAATTTTCATTGGAAAATGTTTTTGATCCAAAAATAATGTATAAATAAAAATATTTAAATTTGCGCAAAACCGTAACAAAAGAATGAAGAAACCTAATCTTCACCATGCAGCTTCAAAGAAATAAAGTGTTAGAGTGGGCATTTTATATCCAAAGTCATAGTTTATTCAGAGGGTCCGAATGCAGTATTAGTGATTCCCTTGCTGGCAAGGGGTACGATATCATATTCTGTTGGATTCCAAGTCACGTAGGTCTAGATGGTAATAAGCGGGCTGATGTAGCTGCTAAATCTGCATCTGGCTCAACTCTGCCACCAGTTCCTTTGTCTGATGTGAGAAAAAATGTTAATTTATTCTCTTTGGCAGGACTGATGCCAGTCAACAATAAATTGCATGCCATATTTCCATACATCACCTCATTATCAATTTTACACATACGAAGTGCTGATGTAAGATTAACCTTCGTTTGGGACACACACAGACATTTGTTTCTAAGATAACTAAATCCATGGTGTGAAACGTGTGATGAACCATTCACTCTATATCATATTTTAATTTCATGTCCATATTTTAACCAATATCGTTTACTCTTTTTTAAATGTGATATTTTAACTTTGTTTGATTTGCTTGGGGTACCACCCCACAGGAACCTATATGCATTTTTGAGAGCAACAGGTTTTTTAAATTATATATAATTTGTGTTATATAAATTTTAAAATTATATATATTCTTGATTTTTCCCTTTATTTTTATAATTAGATTTAAATATATATATATATATATATATATATATATATATATATATATATATATAGCCGACCGATAGCTGAGTGGTTAGCGTTCCTGACTCCTGAGCTGTCGGTCCCGGTTCGGGCATGGATGTTTCTTTCCTTCTCTGCTCCCTCTATGTTTCTCTGTCCTTTCTTCTGTGATGTTGTATGAATGTGGCCCACCCTATAAACGGGTTTGTGGTGGTATGGCGAGGGTAACGCTACTCGCCTCCGTGACTTGGTTCACAGGTGCCCGCTGGGTAACGATAAATGAGTAGCAGTTTCTGGCCTTGTTGTGGCATAGGGTTCGTCACCCAAGTGTGCCCGCCATTGGATAATAATAATATTAATAATACTTTTATATATACACTGATTTTGTATTTTTAAAGCTTTAATGTTGCTTGGGTTTCCAAAATAAATAAATAAATAAAATAAAATATATTCTTCAAAAACTTTATTCTTGGCGCAACATGTCCATTTTTGGACCTTTTGCCATAAGACCCAACAAACCAACAATTAAAAGCAGTATTAGTGAATTGGGTTTAATCGCCTAAGTAAGAAACTAGCGGTGGTACAAAAATTGTGAGCTGAAAGAACAAATATGAAAGAACAAAGAATAATGAAAATAATATAAAAAGATTTTTTTAGTATAAAAAGAATAATATTTAATATAAAAATAATTTTTTATATAAAAAAGAATAATATTTAATCTAAAAAGAATTCTTTATAAAAAAAAGAATGATAAAAAAAATGTAAAAATAATATAATTTCTCGTAAGTAAAGATTTTTTTGTGTTTACCTTTTCTAGTCTACATTTTTCCAAAATGTACAAAAA
>JAJQOW010002277.1:5000-20524 GCA_037975125.1 Latrodectus hesperus | reverse complement strand
GGGACTCCTTCCGCGCCATATTGAAAACGAGCGCTAATGTTAAGTCTATGGAGAAATTTAAAAGAATATTTCTCAAGTTCTATTATAGCTAGACCTTCACTTTTTGTAGGTTTTCCTAATGCACAAAAAGAATAATTTATTTTGTTTTGAAATTTATTTTTAAAATTATTTTAACTATGTTTAAATTGGCTCAGTAATTTGATAATATGCTTAAAACATTAATAACTTAAAAAAGGTAAAAAATTTAGAAATTTTAAAAACAGACTTAATATCTACATATATTTATAAATCCCAACAAATTTTTTTTTACTTTATCTACGATAGAATTTTTTTATTTGTATACATAAAACTTAAAATTTTTCGCAAAAATTAGCAACGCCCACATGGCGGATGAATACTTGGTTGTTTGAAAAATCAATCCAATCAATTGCATGCTTTAGTCAACAAGCTCCTCCTCACACACTAAAATTTGAAGTTTGGTTTTTCGCAGTTCTATCAGATAATTTGTGTGTTCCCTTCCCTCACCCCCAGCAAACGCTGCGGGTGTTCCTAGTATCCGGTATCTTCCTGTAAAAATATGCTTCTAAATTGGCGCGAGAAGGGACATTTCTTTCCCCTTTACTACATACGAGGGGCTCTGATGATTTCCCTGAGACGAATCTTCATCTTTCCAGAGCGGTCCTGCAATTATTTTCACGAAAAATGATGGGCTTATGAACATTACATACATTGACTTTAAACAGCTAAATCTATTGAAAAAATATAAAATTTATACAGTTCTCATGTAGTGTACTTTTTTAATTCTTTATTTCTATTTTTGATGCAATTTTTCAAGAAGTATATCTACATGATATGATATTGCAATACATATCTATAGCTATTGCAAAATTCTTCAATTCCATATTTTTTAATCTTTATTTTATAAAAACTTCTCAAAGTTTGTTGTTTTTCTTAATTTTATATTTGATTCTAAGTTTATTGCTTACTGATTTTGGATGCAGAATTAACTTGAACATTTCAACAAAACCTACGAAATATTTATTTATCCATGAAAAATATAAAAATTGTTTATTATTAAATATAAAAATAAATAATATTATATATATATATGTGTGTGTGTGTGTGTGTGTGTGTGTGGTGTGAGTGTGTGTATATATGTATGTATATACATCTATGTATGTATATATATGTATGTATATATATGTATGTATATATATATTTCTTTTGATTTTGAGGTAATTTCTTCTAAGTTCGAATTCTTGGTAAGCAAAAGCATTCTTCTCTAAATCGGAATACATATGTTTCGATGATGTTTGGGACAATAATAAATATGTTCATAGGCCTTACACAATTCAAAATTTTAGTAAGAATATCCCACTTATTAGTTATTATGAAACTTGTAAAGTGTAGAAAATTGGGATACACTCTTGAACAAATGTGTTATAGATATTCTCAGAGTATCGTAAATGTCACTTTTATTAATTCAAACATGACATCAATGCACCAAAATTAAATCTTTCAAAATATATTCTAGCATTTAAAAAATGCATCTTGTGAGTCATGGCATGCAGTTTAAGAATTCTAAAAACTAAAAATTTGACATGCATTACATATAATACATTTGTAAAATTGTATCCTCCTTTTTTATTTTCTCTCTCTGTAGATATAAATTTCCTCCGAATTTTATATTATTGATATTTAATGGTTCGGTGGATATTACGTATAGGATCGATATGACAATCAGGAAGATTTATTTAAAAAAAAGCTTTAAATAAGACTTTTCGAAAGTCAAGTATTTTTTGAAATCTCTATATTAAATTATAATTCTATATTCAATTATTACTTGCATATGGAATTCCAGATGTTGGGGGAAACCTTGGATACAAATTGTAAGACCTTGTAGGGGCTGGGGAGATCTTGGACCTACATGTGGTTGTCCGTTCAACACTTCCGCCCTGGCTACATTCAAATTTTATGAATTTCGGACATAAAAAGCCGAAATCTCTCACCACTGCCAGAAGGAAACTTGATCGGTAGAAAATGGTTCCTCGAAACGGGGGAAGAAATGTTATTGTTTTGTGCAAGTTAGACTGGCAACATGGGGTGTGCTGCTCCACGGGAGAAGTAATCCATCAAGTGCTGTCCGAAAGACTCGTCCTGAAACACTCATAAAGGTCTTCTACAAGAGTTTACAAGTGCGCTGATTATTTTTGCAATCGCCAGAGTATTTCTGCTGATTTATTTTCAAAACTGAAAAACAGCGAAATTTATTTTAAATTAATGGAGGTCATGAACTTTTTAGCAGAAAATGCTAAAAGTTTGTTGTTTGATGTCACAAACAATGCAGTTGAAGAATTTAATTCAATAATTGCCAAATTTATTGGGGGAAAGCAGATTAATTACTGTTTTCGTCGCTTATATCAAGGAAGATGTGCCGCGGCTGCTGTTTGACACAAGATCTCCGCACTCGAAGCTCCATAGAGAGCTATACAATAGTAGCCCTGGAAAAAGTTTTTCATAATCAAGTGTAAAGTATAACATTTTCAAGCTGCCCAATAAATTAAATAAACGAAAAATTGAATTTATCAAGAAAAAAAGCTGAGAAATTACGATGAAGGGGTGCATTGGTAGGGATGTGAATTCTATCACATCATTGTGATAAAAATACACATACTCGAGTGTATTCTTATCACATTTCTTGAACTACTAAATGCACATTTTTGAAGAAATTTCTCCACATTTTATCTTTAGAGCATGAATAATTTTTTATTCAATCTCTTACATAGAATAAAAATTACATAATAATTTATTTTACATCTTTTTAAATATATTAATATACTAACAAAAAGAATATGTGATTACAATTTATATTTATATATGTATGTAGGTATTTAAATATTTTATTTCTTTTAGAAATTTAAATCAAATAATTTCATTTTTATAATCTTTTATGCATTTTGGTCTAAAGCATATACAAGTGAAAGTTTAGGAAATTATTATCTTTATTTAGCTACTTTTGTTAGTAAACTTATAATATTTTTATGGAAAAGTTAAGTTAATGCAAAATATGTGGTATAAAACATTTTCGTTTGTTGATGTCCTAAAACATATTTCATGTCGAAAATAAAAATAATGACGAAATCAGTTCCAAAAGGAATTAGTGAGATGCGAAAATACTTTTTGCAAAATGTATAAAATGCCACTATTGAACTCAGTATAATAGCACTTATACTTTTCGAAAATAAAATATATATATATATATATATATATATATATATATATATATATATATATATATATATATATATATATATATATATATATATATATATATATATATATATATATATATATATATATATATATATATATATATATATGTATATGTATATGTATATATATATATATATATATATATATATATATATATATATATATATAGATATAGATATAGATATAGATATATATATATATGTATATGTATTTATATATATATATATATATGTATATATATGTATATATATATATATATATATATATATATATATATATATATATATATATATATATATATATATATATATATATATGTATATATATATATATATATATATAGCTAAATTGTCGCTTGATACTTTAAAATGAACACTATAAGATCATTATCTTCAAAATTTTAGGATTTTTTGGCGAGTTAAAATGAGAATAAATACGCTAGGAATAATTATGAAAACAATATTTAAAGATGATGTTATAAATTTGGCTACAAGCTTGGAGCTCTGATTTTGGATACCTGGAGTTCTGAAATTTTGTTACAGATGAAGAAAATTTAAAAAATTTCAAAATGGTATATACATTGAATTTAGATGAAATGTGAGACCCTAATCTATTTTACGACATTTCGAGGAATTTAGAGTATTTTGTAATGTTTATGATTTTATTGAGAAACACATTCTATTTTAATTCGTTGAGAGGCTAAGCTTTAACACACATACACACAAAAAAGATCATTTTCTTATTCCCAAAGTTAAGATTATATTTAATTCTTAAATTAAAGACTCTATTTTTCTTTAAGTGAATTTACTTCTTCAGATACGAATGATGATATCGCCATATTTGAACTCAAAAGTGCGGATTATGTAATAGGTTATATTGTTTTTAAAGTTTGCTTAGAAATATATCAAGAAACAATGTCGAGATGCCTGATCAATCCAAATAGAGAGGTAGACTTTCCATTCCTACAAAAAGCATTGATAGAAATTATAAGCGAAATACACGGAATTTTCCGTTCATTTTATATCGAAATATTTTATAAAGCTAGAAAAGTTATTCCAAAGTTAATAAATAAACTACATTATTTTCTCTTTTTTAAGAGAGATAAGAAATTCGGCATTTTTGTCTATTTGAAAATGTTTTTAAAAGTGAAGTTTGCTTAGAGAGAAGCGTAACTGTTTTGCTTTCTCATAAGGCCCATTAAAAAAGAATCAAATCTCGTAAAATCAAAGCAAATTGAAATTATATCAAGAAAAATAAATAATTATATTTTATATTTTTATTTTTATTTCAACATTGGTATTAAGTTTTGATCATTTAATGAAAAATAACAAAATTGATCAATTTTTTTATGCATCTGCATACTTTTCTGCTGAACAGTAAATAGAATATTTTTTCCCCAAATCTCCGAGCAGAGCTTTTCTCTCTCATTGCTTGACTAAGCTCTCAACGGATATTTCCGGTGTCAAATTTGAGAAGCATTTGAGCTTGCCCTACTTTTTCCTCACCCATGAGATTTACGGACATACAGTTCCAGGAAGGAGAGAGGGGACAAACAAACTGACCACATATGCGGAGAAAATCTGCGTCAGAACATGGGGAAGGAAATTAGGATGCGGGGGTTATATATACCCCTTATATATATACCACTTTACCCCTATTGCGGTTAAGTGGTCTTCTCATTCCCCACTTAAAATTCGCCCCCCCCATTGAGATAGGAACTATTTTTTCTTTGTAAACAGGTGCTGTGGCGTGACTTATGAGTTTAAATTCACCAATCAGTTCTTTCAGTCTTTGTAAGAAGGACTGCCCCCAAACAACTGCGCTAGATGGCGCTGAAGCTCATTTCTAGATTTATTTTGAGGAAGGATTCCCCTTAACTGGCTTTATATATCGCGATGGGGCTGTCTTACATCACCCTGTTACTCTAGACGATTTTGTTTAAAGCCTTCGCTGCAAAATATCTACTTAGATCAAGATATTTTGCAGCTTATGACACATCTTAGCTGCCACGCCATCTTTTTCCAAATAAATCTGCTTCTAATTTTTCACTTTCTAGTTCTCTATCCTCAAGTCTTTCATAACTTTTAGATTACACATCGTCTTTTTTTAGTCTTATCTATTGTCCATTGTATATCGGATTTTAGGATAAAAATAATTAGCTATTATGTCTACCAGTCATATCAGTGTGCTTCTTAATGCTTTCGAAGCAAAATACAATCGCCGTGATCAAACAAATTTTACTGAGTCTTTATGTTTTATGAACACTTTCTATTCTCCAACCAGTTCTTATTCCCTGTTCTTTATTAATTACCAGAATTGTTCCATAGATTCTCAATATTTTATGATCAAATTTTTTTAAATTACCACTGTTCCTCAAGAGTCAGGGTTCAGACCTCACCGGCGTATGTCACCACAGGTCAAATAATTATTTTGTGTAATTTTTATTTGAGCTGAATGCTGAAATCAAATCAGCTAATAAATACTATTTTGGGCTGAAAAAGCAACTAAGATCTAAACTTATCAGCAGAAAAACTGTTGAAATTCGCTAAACAAACAAGAGTCCATGAATCGCAAAAAGAATATTTAATGAAGCAAGTTACAAAGAAAGAAATTATACATATACTAAAATAAGAGAACAGAACATGGTGTATTTATAGATTTTGGACAGCTTGAACACAACCACCAATCAGAAGGCAGCGCAGCAGATGATTGGTGTAAAATTTGCGGACGTCTTAGAAGACTTACAGCTTTACAGACGAAAAGAGACTGATTTTGTGTTTCTTTACGATTACTTGTATTATATTATTTACAAACATGAAAATTTACAATGCACTCATATTACCCGTGCAAGCGAAACGTGGACATTAAATGTCGATATACAGCAAACACTGGAAGCCTTTGAAAGAAAGGTATTAAGAACTATCTATGGGCCTGTACAGGAACAGGGTTGCTGGCGAAACAGATATCATTTTGAATTGTATAGGCTGTACCAACCAGCCCCAGATTACCCAAGTTATCAGAAGCAACAAGCTAAGATGGCTTGGCCATGTCTGGAGAAGCCGGGAAAACAACCCCACCCTAGAATATCAACGTTTAAGAACCCGTGCCCAAGGAAGATCACCAACAAGATGGCTCGTTGACACTGAAAATGACTGCGAGATACTGAAAGTTATGAATTGGCAAAATGTCGCGCTGGACAGACTGTGCTGTAAAAAACATGCTGTAGAGGCAGCTAAGACCTGTAATAGGTTGTTACGCTATTAGAAAAGAAGGAATTCTTTTATTTGATTGTGTTAATATGATTAAAGGCTTTAAGCGATGATAAAATGAGAAGTATTATATCTTTTTCCTATCAGAATTCTTCGAGAAATTTATTTTAAAGTACTTCGCAGTTAAATTGGTTATAAAATTGGTTTGTGACTTAATTTCTGTAAGAATTTCACATATCTTTTTTCAAGATTAAGGATCATATTTAAATTTGATAAAACCGCATTAAAAAAATGGAAAACTTCATATGCCCAATTAACGTTTATAAATTGAAATTTTATTGACAAATGTTAATCGGGTTTTGATCATATCTGTATGTTATTTTAGAGACAACAAAACTAACGTTAAGTTTGAGCTTGTTTAATATGCGTAAGTCGGAAATTGAGTAAGTTATATGCAGAGGATTTTCTTATTCAAAGCATTGTTTCAAAATGTTGTCAATGCAACATTAACATTTTACAACTTTTTTTTTTAACTGATCTTACATTTATCACGAATATTTGTTACCAATTTTCGTTGTTGTTTGATTGTTTGATTTTCTTATTCAAAGCATTGTTTCAAAATGTTGTCAATGCAACATTAACATTTTACAAATTTTTTAACTGATCTTACATTTATCATGAATATTTGTTACCAATTTTCGTTGTTGTTTGATTGACTAATCTTCTGTTCCAAATAGTTATTATTATTTATACCTTAGAAAAGAATCGAACCCATGACTTAAAATACTTACACTGATCGCTGATACTTATCCATTCAGCTGCCATAAAATTTTGAAAAAAATGAATTTTATATATATATTAATACGATTATTTTTATGAATATTAAACTACTCATATAATAAAGAATATAATAATGTTTAACGGCAAGAAAAAAAACAAAAGGAATGAAAAAAATAATATATTATTTACATGAATAAGCTTCTATTGATGAAGACGATTTTTTTTTTTATTTAACTAATTTTTGCCAAACATAGATATCATTTCACTTTAATTTGAAAAGGAATAATTTGCTTTCAAAAAAACCAGTTGCAACAAATCGTCTGCATTTATTTATTTTATTTTTTATTTATATAAATATTTCATCGTGGGTGTACTGAATAACACCTAAGGATATCATATATAATTTAAATACAAATTATTGATTTTAGTTATTTGATATGATATTTAATTTTCATGTGCAGTTTAAAAAGAAACGAGGGAATATGATATTTACTTTGTTTTTCTCTACTCACTCTTTTTTGTGTATTCCCTGAAAAAAAAAGTCAAATTATTCGGTTCAAATATTTCTGGGAAAATAATGCGAACCGAAACGTCCTTCTCAATCTCCCGCTAACGAATCAGACGATATTTTTATCCGTGCTGATATCGGGATTAATGAGGCGTTGTGTTTGTTTATTTATTTATCGTTAGCTTTTCCCGGTACAAAAGAATGTATAACACTTCAAAATACTCTTTATCCATTTTATGGGAAGTATTGCTTCAAGAATATCGCACCTTTCAGCTAATAATAGACCAAGAGTCAGTAATATACAGGTAAAAATCCTCGGTAGAAAAGAACAGAATGAAATAGAAAAAGAAATGAAAATATACAAAAGAAAATATAAGATAGTTTGCAGATCTTTTTCGTGGAATCACTACAAACTGGATGGGGGAAAGTAATGACAATAATAAGCGAAAACTGTGACAGGTGGATACAGGAAACTCTGTAGTCACCCAAGCATGACCATGTTGTAAAGTACTTATCGCTTCCTAGCTTTTTCAACCACCTCACACTTTTATTTATTATTTTTTTTTCTTGCAAGTGAATATTACCGAGTGGGCACATGTTTGAAAAAGTGCGATTTTCGTAACAAATTCAAAAAAGGAAGAGAGAAATCCAGGCGAGGGAGTGTACAGTGAATTCCTTCTTAAAATTTTAAAACCTCGTTTAAAAGGGTGTCACAGTCATGTGGGCAGTCACTGTCCGTGCGTGACGCAAGTGTCATATAAAAAGTGATATTAAAAAGGCTTCCTCAACCTGAAATATCCCTGCTTTTTGATGTCAGGGGTCTTTGACCGATACTGAATATTAGTTCACGAACAATTTAACCTTATTACAATCATAAGAAATAACCATACCTCCCACTTTTCGTAACGTTGAAATTACTCTCTCTCACTTTCTCTCTCTCTTGTTTAAGTTTCCAATAATTTTTCTTGCTTTCATACCTATTATATAGATTTTTTTTTATGAAGAATATTTCACAAATTTCTCTGTTATGATGATTCAACTGATAGCTAATATAATTTTAACTTGTAGAATTTTAAAACGGGAATTTTTTTTTAACCAAAAGAATTTTACAATTTTCAATAAGAACGTAATTTAAATTGCCTTTTTTTAACTTATGTATTTAAAATTCAAAGTATTCAAGTTTTAATATATATTTATTGTACATATTTTTTACTTACATGCCGCCATTTCTTGCTTATTTGAATCCCCCCCCCCCATTATTGGGACGGCGACAAAATTATGATGGACTCATCTGATATTTGATAATACGTTTATAGTTTGCATGCAGTTTACAGTTGCCATAATTCAGATACTGATTTTATTTGAGCATTATTTGACAGTGACAAAACATTTTAACGAAATCATCTGAAAATGTAATGCGAAAAGTAACACACGTAATTACGAAAGCTTGATGTTTGCAAATTTCTCTCTCACTCATATATACCTGTTCTTTTAAATGAAATATATATATATATATATACAACATAATTAAATTTTTTTATTTTAGCTATTTGTACAAGTAATTAAAATAACATTTAATTAATAATATATCTAAGTGATTATATAATATAGTGTCAAATTTTTTAAAATATCCTATGTGTTATTTTACTGTTATATATATTAATAGGAATACTATAAAAAACATTTTATAAAAGTTATATAATTTTTATTAACATCTAAGCATATCATCCAAATATAAATGTAAATTCTTATTATGTAAAGACATTTGCAATAAAAATTATAAATTAATTTTTGTTTTTAAAAGATACTTTCAGCAATTTAGGAGTTTGTTATTTTTTATATTAAAAGAATAAACCCAAAAATGAGATAAGTAGAATTTTATTAAATTTGCAAAATTTATAATTCAAGTTTAAAAGTTTAATTTTTTTTAAAAACTAATTCAAATCGCTAGCAATAACGATTAGAAAAAGTAGGCTTCTATTTAACATAGTCACATTTTTTCTCTTTTTTTTTTTTTTTTTTTTTGCAAAATGCGAAGTGTTTTTTTTAACAAGCACAGCACTATATTTTTTCACATACGAAATTCTACTCTTCAGACTGTTAATATTTTAGCACAATATCCAATCACTTCACAGCAAAATTCAAATTAAAAAAAAAATTGTCAACAAAAGCTTATTTGTGAAGGCATTTTTTGCTTGTTAGCAATTTCATTGAAGTTTTATCAAACCTAAGCATACACGTTCTGAACTGTTGCCAGATCTACTAAAAGCTTACTGTAAAAAATCGTTTGGCCATAGCGAAAAAATTAGGGAAAAAGATTTTGATTTTCGTAAGTAAGACTATGCATTTTGTTCTACATATTTTGTATATTTTATTATTTATCTTTTTTGTGAACTTTCGCCATTTGCGTATTGCTTGCGTGATTTTTCCCTCCGTTAGGAAGGAATGGATGAAAATAAACAACCAGGAATAGATAGAAATCCCTCTCGAAGATTTTTTCCCTTTCTTACTTGTTGTCTAACATCAAAAGCGCGCGGAAAGAAAAAAAAAACTTTTTTTTTGGTCGTCTCGCGTTAAAATAAAACAAAATAAACGCTCGTAAAGGTTGGAAATAAGACGGAATCTCATTCCCAGCAGAAAGATGAAATATTCCGAAAATAAGAGTTCTGTTGTAAAATTCTTCCTTTTTTATATAAAATGATATGCCGACACTGATGTGTAAGGTTACTCGAAAATGAAATTATCGCCAAAAGCTTGATTACCCGCCAAGTTAGAAGTTATTTTTATATAAACTTAATAGTTATATTTACTAAGATTATTCGCTATATTTAATAATTGTAATGTTGAACCCAACTCAATACAGTGCTGCTTGAATCCTGCAGAAGGACTCCCCAGGGTTTACTTTCACTTTAACTTAAGTACTCATGTTAATAAGAAAGACTACATCCCAGAACATCTTAGACAACTGACCTTGGAAAACCTAAGCCACATTCCTAACAATGCCATCAAAATCTTCACTGACGGTAGTAAAATTGATATTCTTGCAGGTAGTGGCATATATATTGAAACCCCTCACACCAATTTGACTCTTTCTCATCGTAATCCCAATCACTGCTCTGTCTTCAGAAGTGAATTGATTGCAATAGACCTGGGACTAGAAGCTATTCTTTCTGAAGAGGATTATGGTGACCTATGGATCTTGTCTGACAGCCGCAGTTCTCTCCACCATCTTAGTAATTGGCTTCTTGTAGGCGACAAGATCAGCAACTCTATCCTGCTTAAATTAAAACTCATTTCACTTAATCATGATGTTCACTTGCAATGGATACCTTCACATGTGAATCTCCACGGGAATGAAATGGCCGATAATCTTGCTAAGGAGGGTTGCAGGATTTCAAATACTCCCTCTTCCACACTTACTTTTCTGGAGTTATACTCCCGGGAAAAATCAAAAATCTCGGAGGAGTGGAAAACACCCCCCACCCATAATTGGTACAAGGGATCAAAACCGGGTTTGTCCCTTGACCTCCCGTGTGACAGACGTACCCGGACTGTTCTCTCAAGACTTGCTAGCGGTCATATTAAGTGCCTCACTTTCAACGAGGGCAGGAAAACTTTCGTCACCTGCACCAAGTGCCAAAATCATCAGGCTTCTCCTGAGCATCTTTTGGATTGCATGGGTCTCTCTAGGGAGGATCTCTTTAGCAATCCTCTTTTAGTCTTCGACTTCCTTACAGTCAACGAACTCGTGGATCTAGTCTGACTCCGTCAGACACGGAGGATAAGCAACAACAACAACAGCTATATTTAAAGAAAATATTTGATTGTTTTAAAAGTTTTGTTTTTCCTTAAATACAAATTAATAAATTTTTACTCTGAATTTATAAATCATTTTGAACCTGATAAAAATCATTAAATAGTTTAAGAATTAATTTTAACTTCATAAACATTTTCAAATTCATGATTCCAATAAACAGTATAGCTATCAGTAAATATGCATATACTATATACTTTCATAGTAATTTAAATCTCTAAAAGATACAGGCCATATGACTTCAATGACTTCATAATTTTCACGTTTGGAGCAGTTATTTATTTTCATAAGTCATATTTAAAATGAATTTCAACAAGCAATCCACTAGTCAAATTCACCATGGCCTGTTGATTAGACTATACTCTCCGGAGTTGAACATCTCAGGTTCGATCCCAGCTATTGCTGAATATATATAGCGGTGCAGACGAGCCATGGACTGTGTCTTAAGGTAACAGGTTTGGAATACTTTTTTTATCACCAAGTGCCTCTTAATTTTGAGCCACAGTTAGGTGACAAGATTCTTATTTCCATATCCACGCCACCTCAGCGGAAGAGGACACGATACAAGATAAAAGAGGACAGATAAAAGAGGACACGTCCCCAACCCACGAAGCTCCAGCAATTCAGTGAAGGAGAATGTGGACGGGGTTTCACTGGTGTCGGTTTTGTGGATCTCTGGTATCTGGTGTACCAGCCAAACACAAAACAATCACATCATTAATGACGTCACTCCAAATATTGACCAATGAAAGTTTATTTTTTGACTTCCATTATTATTGTATTGCGTATTTGTTAATATTTTCAAATTCGAAAAAATAATCATTCCCAAACCCCAAGAAGTATTGTTGTAGTCCTCTGATTTTACTATCAGTAGCAAATATTATTGCTGAAGTATGTTTGGAAGAGGGAAAAAAAGGAGAAGAAATTTAAATAACATTTCTAAAACTTATTTCAATTGCCGATGCCACTTATTTAAAATAAAGTTCACAATATTTCTTTGAAATGAATAAACTATGAATTATAAACTAAATTGTGAAATAATTTTTTAAAAAAAATTTTTTAACTAAAATTCTTATGCATTTGTATTATATTAAAATTCTAATTTAATAAATAATTACATTTCATTTCGTAGTCTGTTTCATAATATTTATATAAAAAATACAAATAAATTTTTTTATCATATTAAAGTTCATGTATTTAATGTATTCATAAAAGTAATTATAAATATAACAATCGTATTCAAATTAAAGTTTCTGCAGTGTTTTTATTGCAATTTAAATTAAAAACGTTTTATTCAGTTAATTTCTATTAAAAAGTAAAAATATTCAAAATATTTTTCTAATTTTGAAAATTTCAGTGAGTGAGATTTAAATAAAATGAAAATAGTTTTTCAAAACCTTGTGAAATTTTATCAGAGAATTGTTTTTCGAAATTATTACTAATTATTTAACTGAGATCTTTATACAATTGATTTTTTTATTAATATAGTTATCATCACGTAGGTCTTACAACCACCTTTTTTTCTATTGAAAAAAAAATAATCGAATAAATAAATATATATTATGAAAAAAAAATGAAACATATTTACCAATTAAATTTAACTTACTTTCAGAATATTCAATGTTAAATTTATATTATAAATAAAAATTTCAATTTCTACATAAAATTTGAATTCCATGCTCTTATACAAACAGCGCGAATCAAGTAAATATACATTTGTCGCTCGGTTGCGGATGAAAAAAATTAAACATGCTAAATTCTTCGTTTGGTAGAAAGCTCCGCCTGAATTTGGTCATACGTGACGTCATTTCGTGGATGGTTGGTGGATGGCTTGTGGACAGCTGGTCCGGGTGACGGTGACCAGGTTTGCTGCCTGCATACGACTGCGTAAACATCTGTCATTATAAGGCAGGCAGCAAACCTGTGCACCGCGTTGCTTGTGGATGGTGTTTCATTGGTGTCTGTTTTGTGGATCACTGGTGTGTATGGTATACCAGCCAAACACGAAACAATCAAGTCATCAATAACGTCACTCCAAATATTAACCAATAAAAGTTTATTTACTGTTTAACTTGCATTATTATTGTATTGTGTATATTTGTTAATATTTTCATATTTGAAAACATAATCATGCCCAAAACGCGAAGAAATATTGAATGTAATATTTTTATTTAAATATCAGCAGCAAATATTATTGCTGAAGTATGTTTGGAAGAGAAAAAAAAAAGGGAGAAAAAAATTTAAATAACATAAAACTTATTTCAATTGCTCATGCAACTTATTTAAAATAAAGTTAGCAATATTTCTTTGAAATGAATTTTTATAAACAATTAATAAAAATTAAATTGAAAAATCTTTTTATAAAAAAATTTTTTGCCGTAAATACTTATGCATTTGCATTATATTAAAAATCCTAATTTAAAAAAATAATTGCGTTTTATTTCAGAGTCTGTTTTATAATATTTAAATAAAAAATACAAATAAATTTATTTATCAAATTAAAGTTCATGTATTTAATGCATTCATATAAGTAATAATAAATAAAAAATATTATTTAAATTAGAGTTTCTGCTGTGTTTTAATTGTAGTTTAAATTAAAAACGCTTTACTCAGTTAATTTTTTATTAAAAACTAAAAATACTCAAAATATTTTTTTAATTTTAAAAAGCAATTTCAATGAAGAAGATTTAAATATAATGAAAATAGTTTTTAAAAATCTTGTGAAATTTTACCAGAGAACTGTTTTTTGAAATTATTATTAATTATTCAAATATGATCTTTATATAGTTGATTTTTTAAATTTTTTATTAAAATAATTATCATCACGTAGATCTTACAAGCACTTGTTATCTATTAAAAAATATATAACCGAAAAAATAAGTATATATTATAAGACAAAAAAAAGAAATTCTAAAACATATTGACCTATTAAATTTAACTTGCTCTTTCAAAATATTCAATGATAAATTCTTCAATGTCCACAGAAAATTTGAATTCCATGCCCTTATATAAGCAGCACGAATCAAGTAAATATACACTTGTCGCTCGGTTGT
This sequence comes from Latrodectus hesperus, assembly GCA_037975125.1. Classification (NCBI taxonomy): domain Eukaryota; kingdom Metazoa; phylum Arthropoda; class Arachnida; order Araneae; family Theridiidae; genus Latrodectus; species Latrodectus hesperus. Next base: position 5,887 of record JAJQOW010002277.1, on the reverse strand, counting down.
GGATGAAAAAAATGAAACATGCTAAATTCTTCGTTTGGTGGAAAGCTCCGCCTCAATTTGGTCATACGTGACGTCATTTCGTGGATGGCTGGTGGATGGTTGGTGGATGGCTTGTGGACAGCTGGTAGTCATCCACCGTGTCCGGGTGACGGTGACCAGGTTTGCTGCCTGCATACGACTGCGTAAACATCTGTCATTATAAGAGCTTTGAAGACTTCGGGGTTTCCTCCCTTGCAACACTGAATTCAGCCCCCTTAAAAGACTTTAATGCGTGCTGGTTGTTAAAAAACACTTCAACTTTCGACAGTAGACTTCTCACTACACGGTGTTAAAATCATCTATTAATGTTATAATATTTGTTTCTAGAATTCAATGGCCACGATTGATGTTGTTCTTTAATAATTATTTAACAATGTTCTGCAAATACTTGATAACTTTGATTAATATCCTTGACTCTGAAAGTGAATAGGCTGGATATTGTGAACACAAAATGGAAAGAAGGAGACTATTTTTTTATTTGAAGAATTAATTTATAGTGTTAAATATTTCGATAACTCTTGTGGCAACATTAAGTTCCTATTCTATGTTTTTACTTTATTCGTATTGTATTTGGATTAATGCCTTATCGAAAATATTTCTTTCGTATATGAGAAAATGCAATTTATTCTTGTTTATTTCATTGTAAAATTACATGCTGATTTAGTACAGACGAATTATAACGCAGAATTAAATAGAAAATCCCCCAAAAAAACTGCAAGTAGAGCAATAGTGTATCCTGAATAAAGAAAAAGCCTACCAATGTTGTCAGTGGTTAAGAGCTCTGAATGTAACATAATATATTATTAAACTATTTATAAGAATACTGACATATATTTATAGATAATGAA
>JAJQOW010002277.1:0-2500 GCA_037975125.1 Latrodectus hesperus | reverse complement strand
TATATATATATATATATATATATATATATATATATATATATATATATATATATATATATATATATATATATATATATATATATATATATATATATATATATATATATATATATATATATATATATATATATATATATATATATATATATATATATATATATATATATATATATATATATATATATATATATATATATATATATATATATATATATATATATATATATATATATATATATATATATATATATATATATATATATATATATATATATATATATATATATATATATATATATATATATATATATATATATATATATATATATATATATATATATATATATATATATATATATATATATATATATATATATATATATATATATATATATATATATATATATATATATATATATATATATATATATATATATATATATATATATATATATATATATATATATATATATATATATATATATATATATATATATATATATATATATATATATATATATATATATATATATATATATATATATATATATATATATATATATATATATATATATATATATATATATATATATATATATATATATATATATATATATATATATATATATATATATATATATATATATATATATATATATATATATATATATATATATATATATATATATATATATATATATATATATATATATATATATATATATATATATATATATATATATATATATATATATATATATATATATATATATATATATATATATATATATATATATATATATATATATATATATATATATATATATATATATATATATATATATATATATATATATATATATATATATATATATATATATATATATATATATATATATATATATATATATATATATATATATATATATATATATATATATATATATATATATATATATATATATATATATATATATATATATATATATATATATATATATATATATATATATATATATATATATATATATATATATATATATATATATATATATATATATATATATATATATATATATATATATATATATATATATATATATATATATATATATATATATATATATATATATATATATATATATATATATATATATATATATATATATATATATATATATATATATATATATATATATATATATATATATATATATATATATATATATATATATATATATATATATATATATATATATATATATATATATATATATATATATATATATATATATATATATATATATATATATATATATATATATATATATATATATATATATATATATATATATATATATATATATATATATATATATATATATATATATATATATATATATATATATATATATATATATATATATATATATATATATATATATATATATATATATATATATATATATATATATATATATATATATATATATATATATATATATATATATATATATATATATATATATATATATATATATATATATATATATATATATATATATATATATATATATATATATATATATATATATATATATATATATATATATATATATATATATATATATATATATATATATATATATATATATATATATATATATATATATATATATATATATATATATATATATATATATATATATATATTATATATATATATATATATATATATATATATATATATATATATATATATATATATATATATATATATATATATATATATATATATATATATATATATATATATATATATATATATATATATATATATATATATATATATATATATATATATATATATATATATATATATATATATATATATATATATATATATATATATATATATATATATATATATATATATATATATATATATATATATATATATATATATATATATATATATATATATATATATATATATATATATATATATATATATATATATATATATATATATATATATATATATATATATATATATATATATATATATATATATATATATATATATATATATATATATATATATATATATATATATATATATATATATATATATATATATATATATATATATATATATATATATATATATATATATATATATATATATATATATATATATATATATATATATATATATATATATATATATATATATATATATATATATATATATATATATATATATATATATATATATATATATATATATATATATATATATATATATATATATATATATATATATATATATATATATATATATATATATATATATATATATATATATATATATATATATATATATATATATATATATATATATATATATATATATATATATATATATATATATATATATATATATATATATATATATATATATATATATATATATATATATATATATATATATATATTA
>JAJQOW010002276.1:0-20613 GCA_037975125.1 Latrodectus hesperus | reverse complement strand
ATTATCAATTTCTTAGAAAAATTACGAGCCAAAAACAAATGTTTTAACCCTTTGACGGTTAGGGAAAGGAGCAGTTTAGCTTACTTAATTCGCACTGTATTGCGAGTAAACAGTAGTCGAAAATCACAGCTGTTTTCCCCCGCCGTTCTTCAGAAAATGTCGCCCTTCTCTGGCGATGCCATAGATAGCTCACCTCGCGCTTTTTGTAAAATTCTTAAAGTACTTTTAATGCATAAATAACAGTTTTTAAGTACTTTAAAATAATTAATAAATCATAATTAGTAAATAGTAAATTATAAATGATTATAGCCAATTATATAATAATAATCTCTAATTATAAATATAAGTCAAATATTAAATTGAAAAGTCTAAATAAATGCAACTAATGTAAAACTTTATGAAGCATTTAAATACAGTAATTACATAAAAATCTTTTTGGGTGTGATATACTTTAAAACATGGAATTATACATAATGGTGCATTACAGTCTTTCAATATCTACGTGTTTCATGGCGAATTCTTTTCCCATTGGCTTCATTTTTGCTGCAACATACTACACATCGTCTAGTACTTTACAAACATCCAAAATAACGCTCCAAAATGCCTATAAAAGAGCAAGGTAAAAAGACAAACATGCTCAATCATTATGAAAAGAAATTCATGGAACCCGTACTGCCATCTGTAGACAGTAAAACTAACAAAATTTGCGAGTAGGATTCGTTTATAACATTATCAATGCACAATAATATTGGCGAACGAGCTCAGATCGTCAGCGCACATTGGGGGAAAATTTAACTACGCGAGTAGTAATCGTTTCTAACCTTTTCGGTCGAAAACATGCTGCCGAGCAGAACACGTTTGCGCGCATTATGAAGCACGATTCGATTGCGAGTTCAGCTCGTTAATAACCATCAAAGGGTTAAAGGCCGAGTCACACAGTATTTCTTGATTCGGTTAAAGACAAAGTTCCCCAGCCAAGTTGTTAACATCAAGAATGCATTTATTGTGTAGACATTTTTCTGCTATGTCCTTCCTTAATAGTCCACAATATTCTCAACGATTGTTTACCATATCTGATGAAGAAAGCAATAACAGACTGCAACACCAAGACGCTCTGAACAGCAGAAACTTCAGAACGATGATATTCGTCAAATCTAAACTGAAAGCAGTAACAATATGCAAGGTAGTTGTTTTAATCTTTGTAAAATTTTTTGCAAAAACTTATATTGCAACAGATAGTCGATCTGTATCTGCACAAATGGATCAACCACAAGCAACCACAAACGAAGTTTCTTCAAATTTTCTTATTCAATCAAGCGCTCTTCTGATTTAATATAGACTTCATTAGAGCTTATGATTTTATCTCTATGATGTACTTTTATCTTCTCCACTTTATGATTCACATTCATCAATTTACCTTGTTGATTTTTGTGAGCAATATTTTGTTGGCATATTCGAACACCATATTGAAGGTACGATCTTTCTACAGAGCATTTTAAAAGTTTTAGGCAATACTTATGTATAAATATGTTTTTATTCTCCGATTGATCTTTCTATAGATCAATAAATCATGTAACGTATGTCAAGTCTCTTTTTCTCATTGTTAATTTCTTCTATCGATCTTCGAAAATTGTAAATTTTTTCCACTGTAACTATAATTATGTGAGTTACTGTCTCCAAGATATATTTTCGAACAATGTTACTTGAAATTTTGGTTCAATAATTTGTTAAGTGGTGGATAGACTATTAAAGTATAGGGAAAATTTAATAACTCTCTATCTCTGTATGTACACACACACACACACACACACACATATATATATATATATATATATATATATATATATATATATATATATAAATATATATATATATATATATATATATATATATATATATATATATATATATATATATATATGTATATATATATACTACTAGCCATTAAAATTGCTACACCAGGAAAGCGGCATACCACACACGTGAAATTTGCATTACAGGTAAAACTTGCTGTGATATGCAAATGATTAGATTTTCAGCGCATTCATACAAAGCAGGCGACAGTAGCGACATCTAGAATGTGTATCAAACCAGAGATTTGACAGCAGTTTTCTCATACTCAATTTCCGTTTCAACGATGTTTTCAGCAAAGAAAAATGTTGTAATGCCTCGTGTAAAAAGAAGAAATGCTGATCAGCAAGTGTCTGACTTTGATCGAGGAACGATTTTAGCCTACCGGGATTGCGGTTTATCGTACCGCAATATTGCTGCTCGCGTCGGTAGAGACCCCATGACTGTTAGCAGAATATGGAATCGATGGATTCAGGACAATCATACGGAACGTCATGCAGGATCTCAGCGACCCCCCATCATTAACAACAGAGAAGACAGACATCTTATCCGCATGGTCACAAGGGATCGTACAGCCACGTCACGAACCCTGAGTCGAGAAATGGAGTCATTTGCAAGGCAACAAGTTTCTGCTCGAATAGTTCGACGACGTTTGCTTGGATTGTCTGCACGCCGACCATGGCTTCGGCTACCATTAAAGCTGCGTCACAGACAGGAGCGCCTTTAATGGTGTGATTATCGACGTACCTGGACGCGGGAATGGCATCACGTCATCTGTACAGATGAATCTCGGTTCTGTATACAGGACCATGATGGCCGCATCCTTGTTTGGAGGCATCGTGGAGAACACGCATTGCCAGCTTGCATTGGACATCACCATACTGGCCCATCTGCTGGAGTGATGGTATGGGGTGCCATTGGATACACGTCTCGATCACCTCTTATTCGCATTACCGGCACTTTTAACACCAACCGTTACATTTCCGATGTGTCAAGGCCCGTGGCTCTGCCCTATATTCGAAGCCTTCCTAATGCTTTGTTTCAGCAGGATAATGCATGACCGAATGCTGCCCGTACTGTTCTGAACTTTCTTGATACAGAACAGGTTCGACTGTTACCCTGGCCAGCACGTTCTCCTGATCTGTCACCAATTGAGAACGTATGATCAATGGTTGCCGAGCGATTGGCACGTCATCACTCACCATCCACTACTGTCGATGAACTGTGGCATAGTGTTGAAGCTGCATGGACTGAGATCCCCGAACATGCCATACAATCTCTGTTTGACTCCATGCCTAGGCGGATAAATGCTGTTATTGCAGCCAGAGGTGGCTGCTCTGAGTGCTGATTTCTCTAGATCTATACATCCTAATTTCCTGTAAATCTAATCACTTGTTTTTTCCACTATAATGTATGTGTCCAATAAATATCGTTATGTTATTTACATTCCTTCTTGGTGTAGCAATTTTAATGGCCAGTAGTGTATATATAATTAACTTTTGTAAAGCACTGTTGTCGTGTGCGAATATATTCTGCTAAACTAATGGGATGTTTTGAAAGATTTTTTTGTAATCTAAAAAAATCACCCAAATTTTAGGTTTGGATTTAAGAACCCAAAGATCACTTTACATGATGCTGTTACTATTGTTGCTCTTAAATTATATGACGCAGAATAGTATGGTATTCTAAGAATGTATCATATTAAAGTATTAAGCGATTTCAAACCTTATTAACAATGATCAATTCTATTTGAGTAATGCCTGAAATGAAAGTGAGAAAGGCATATTTGAATGTTTATAATCTAAAATTCATCCAATTGATTAGTTTGAATTCAGGAGGAACACAGAAAGGGAAAAATGTCAATTTATATTCAAAACTATAAGTACATTCAATTATTAAGCGTGTGTCTCGTATATTTTGTCCGATATTACGTGTTTTATTTATGCAAATCAATGATGGATTCCTCGAAAGCTTCAAAGCATACAACCAATATCGATTTATTGTATTTAAAAAATTTTGAATTTTGTTTCAAGAAATAGTTTATTTATTTATAACATTTTTTAAGAATAAATATTATAACACTATTTTCTTGTAATTAAAAACTCATTACATTTGTGATATATATATATATATATATATATATATATATATATATATATATATATATATATTATGAATTAATTAAGATTTTGGGAATTTAATTACACTTAGAATTTCGAATTATCAGCATTCCTTCATTCCTTGTTTTTAATTTTATTTATTTTGAAGGAAATGGCACACTGATTTTGTAATTTTAGGAACTATAAAAACGACCATCAAATGTTATCTTCATAAGCAGTAATATGTCATTGTAAATCTTCTGTATTCTTTAGTTTGAAATGTATAAAATAGCAATATGTTTAGTTCAATTCAATTTTAAGTTATAGCTCTACAAAAAATAGCTGCATTATAAATTTCGCTATTATTATTTAGGATTAATAGTAATATTATGCGAAAACATATAATTTGGTTAAGCAAAAACATGTATTAAAAAAGTACTAACATACTTCTACTACAGTAAGCAATAATTATTATTGTAATATTAAATAAATTTTATTTATTATTTATTATTATTATTTTATTAATAAAAATTTATTTAATATTACAATAATTATTATTGTAACATTAAATAAATTTTATAAACTTATAAATTTTGTTGTTGTTGTTGAGTGCCAACTCCAGCGAAGCTGGTAATATGGGGTGTGCTGCTCCACTTTTTCAACTGAACTATATTTGGTGTGGAGTCCGACTTCTTCAGTACACACATGCCATAGGGACCCGTTTAAAGGGTAGGCAACCATTTACAACACATTCATACACAGAAAGGACAAAGACAGGAAAGATAGTACATCCGTGCCCGAACTGGCATTCGAACCCAGGACCTCCCCATTTGTAGTCAGGGACTCTGACCACTAGACAGGGTGATCGGCTATAAATTTTAAAATATTGTTTTATAAAAATATGTATATTTTGTTTCTAATATGTAACACTGATACATGTTTTGTTTCTAATTAGACTTTTTTAACTTAAAGCAAAATGGTGATCTAATTGTTATGAAATCCTGAAGTTTTCCCCCATCATTATACTAAGTTGTTACGAAGTGTTCTGCCCCTCTCTCTGTCTAGTGGTCAGAGCGCCTGACTCCGTGTAGGGAGGTCCTGGGTTCTGATTCCAGTTCGGACACGGATGTTTTCTTTTCTCTCTGTCTATCATGTCTTCATTTTTTTCTTTGTATGAATGGGTTGTGAATGGTTGTGCCTACCCTATAAACGTACACGTATGGTATATATGTTCAGAAGAAGTCGGACTTCACACCAAAATATGTTCTGTAAGAAAAGTGGAGCAACGCACCTCATAATGCCAGCTTAGCATGCACAAACAACAACAACGAAGTGTTACGACGAGCAACAACGAAAGATAGAACTATGGCATTATAATCAGAAGGGAAAACTAATTAGAAGGTCGACAGTGCATCGAGTGTTATGACGTTGTGGTCATCTGCAGAGAGATAGATGAGAGGAATCACAGAATAAAGCAAAGCAGTTATTGGGGATAAGTAATTGCTTTGCTTTTGCACCAATTGTAATCTCACATATAATTTTTCAATTGCAAAAGAAATTTTGCTTACTGATAACCTCCGAATTTTAAAGATTGAGGAACTCCCAAAAGACGCGTACATTTAAAGTATTGGTGATCGTTCTGAGAATAAGTTGATCGGTTGACTGAATCGCAGCAAATAACAGATATACAACGGTTCACAGTACAACGGTTATGACAAAAATGTTTTTTTGCGTTAGGTGCAGCATACTTTTGATATTTATCAACAGTCTATCGAGAGAAACATTATTTGTCAAGAGGGAGAGGAAAAGACCGGTATTCGTGATGTCTGTTTAAAAGTTTGTCATAAAAGCAAGATGACTTAATTCGCAAAAATATGTTCCTAACACTGGGAGCGGAATGATGTAATATTTTCTGATAAGTTATTACTTTTCTCTATTTTATTTCTGCAATACCAGTTACCGTACTCAATTTTGGATTACCTCGAGACAGGTCAAACCCGACTGAGTAATGCACAGCGGGGTACAATAGGATGGTATCGACAGTAACTGAAAATCTTCTGTTCTTATTTTTATTTGTTCCGTATTGTTAGCAGAGTGACAATTTTAAGAAACGTGGGTGACATGCTCCATTCGTTAATACAATCATGTCCATAAATTAAAGATAATTCAGAATCACATAGAAATTGATCTCTAAAATAAAAATTTCACATGTAGAATTATCACACACGTCTTGAAGAATAATATGCAAATTACAAGAAACAACCAGTTGGCGGCGATAGTACATCACCATGACGAGAGTGTAAGAGAGAAGTATATAAGGAATGGTTGCAAAGAAGTAAAATTGTTCACAAGCGCTTTAAATGTCTTTCAGTGCAATAGCCACATAGTTATGCAACAAAGGAAGCATTTGGATGATGTTTTATGCGGAAGAATCATCAGCCGTCTGGAAGGTGGATGTACCCAGCTGGAAGTATCCGAGGAACTTGGAATCGCCTAGAGTGTCATCTCTAGGCTTTGACAACGGTTCCAACATGATGGTAATGTGAGTAGTCGTTACAGCACAGGTCGTCCCGAGTTACAACGTCGAATGAGGACCGGTATTTAGCAGTTACTGACAAAATAAATAGTCGGAGCACAGCATCAGACTTGTCTCGTCAACTCTCTTCAGCTACCGGTACGACAGTTTAAAGGCAAATCATGTACATGCGCTTAGGGCATATGCTCGTAGGACTGTCATATGTGTTCCACTTACCGCAACTCACTGTCACCCTGCGATTTGCCTGGAGAGAGAGGACACCGAAACAGTGGTCTTGTGTGATATTTTTCGACGAATCCAGGTTTAGCTTTCAGTCTTATTCTCGCTGAACTTTCATATGGAGAGGTCCAGGTACCCGTTACCATCAAGCGAATACCATTGAACGACACCATTACAGTAGTGCATGATTCCTCGTTTGGGGAGAAATTATTCTGGGTTCCAGATCTAATCTGCATGCTCAGAATGTAACCATGACGGGCCACATCTATCGGGATGTCATTCTGGATCAATATGTACGTTTGTTTCAGGATGTCATGGGTGCATAATTACTATTTATGGATGACAACGCCTGTCCTTACCGTGCAAACATTGTAGACGAATGCTTTCAATCAGAGGATATCACCCGTATGGAATGGGCAGCATACTCATCAGACTTGAATCCAATAGAGCATCTGTGAGACATCTTGGTTGACGAATTGCAACCTGTCAACCTCTTTCCACATGTCTACCGGAACTTTGGAGACCATTGTTTGATGAGTGGTGCAATATTTCCCCAAGATCAGATCGATTGTTTGATATTCAGCATGCCTAGGAGTTGTAAGGCCTGTATGGCATAGCCTGGGGGGCATACTATGTATTAACCATCACACCACTCATGTTGTATTAGTTTTTGTAAATAGGTTATTTTTTAAAATTTTCTCCAGGAAGTAAAAATTACAATTTTTGTTAATGAAGTCAAACATATAGCATTTTTTTGCTCTTAACTTTTGCTTAATAAATAGACTTTACAAATAAGTCACATTTGTTTTGCTTCTGTCTCTTTCTTTGCCTGAGCTTCCATTATCCTTACTTTATGGACATGAGTGTAAAAAACTCTTATCATGGAATTTTGTATAAAATTTATTAGCATGATTATAGTATACCATACGGAAAATGAATCAGACATCAAGCTGTACAATGTATCTGCATGATTCGAAATTCTCTCAATATTCGAAAAATTTTGAGAATTAATTGGACATTTTTTCAATGGTTGAATGCGAACAATGTTAAATGAGTTAGAAAGAATAGGAATCTCTCCCATAGAAAATATTTTCCCTATATCTTGAGTATTTGCTGAACTGAAGTACTAAGGCCATTAATGTCCCAAAGTTAACCTAAGAAATTTCTAAGCTAGCATCGTTATTTTTATAAGGGTATCAAGCATTAATTGATACTTATTGTTTATTATTATTTTTTCTTTTTAGCATTATTTATAATATTCTTTGCATGCCTTCTAAGTGTAGCATATTTACTGTTACAATATTGAATTCTCATAAAATCTTCATGCTGAATAGTTATATAGTCTATAACTTGGGTACATGTAAATTGTTCATGATATCAAAAAGTAAAAGTCACTAACTTTTACAGTTATCATTCAAATAACATTTGTACGAGTATAGTAACAAACGAGGACTTCTCAATAACATTTCTCAATTATACTCACACTCAATCCTCAAGCATTATATTGAAAATAAAAGTTTATACAGAGAGAAATCTATTTTCATATAGTTATGAGATAAAGTTAACGAAATTTAATTAAACTGGAATAATTCAAACAGAGTTATCAGAAATTTAATGCAATGGAAAACTAAATGATGTTTACATAATAACTTTATAAACGAGCATTTTAATTAAATTTTAGAAGTAGTTTATTTTTATTTTTTATTATAATTTTGAAATATGTGAAACTATGTGTGAACAAGTTAAAAATATGAAAGGAACATTAAATTAGTGAATAATTAGCTACTTTTATATTAATTTTCGAGGGAACATTTTTAATTAAAAAATTTTTTAATTATATCTAATTACACAAAACGAATAATAAACATGATTTAAACAACTTCTTAAAATATATTTTTTAAAGGAAAAGAGTAACTAATTTCGATAAATATTGATTTTAAACTTCTTTTCTGTATAATTAAATTTACTTTTCTATTTGAAAATTGTGCACCCAAATTTTACTACAAGGCAGGTTTCCACAATCCGACATGTTTTATCAAATGTATTTAGTCTTAGTAAAAAATAAATAATCTAAATTGAATAAAATCAAAGAAAGAAATTTGTCTGAAACAACTATTAAATATAAAGAAATGGTAGACATTCAGGTTTTGAAATTCCTCAACTGTATATAAGGATATCTTTTGCTTGCCGTTCTTCTCTGCTTTCTTTAAATGTACGCGGTAATTTGATCGGGACACAAAGCATAAAGTGGATCCTAAATGACAACTAATATCTCTTGCTTACTAATATTATTTTCGATAACTGAACCCAAAAGATTCAGAATTGAAGATCATATTTTAGGAATAAGTTGAACTACATTTTTAATTAGTGGATGTATTTGAAATAACTAACAAATTTAAGTTTTAAAATTTGCTAAACAGTATTATAATTAAAAATCATATATATATATACATACTTTGCATATCTGTAATGGAGTAAATATTTAATAAACAAAACATTTATATTTATGTGAAATCTGTGAAAATTTTAATTTACTTTATTAAATTGTTAAGCGTAAAACAAATTTTATTCATAATATTTTCGAACAGTATTTAAGTTTTATTATTTTTCATAAATTTAAAGACAACAATAAATTTTTTTTTGAACTACGCATGATTAATTCCCAAAAAATGTTAATATTTTCATAGTGTTTATTAAGCACTTAAAATTATTATAATATATGAAATGTATAAATAAAACCATACTTTTTATGAGGGAAATTTTAAGCTATTGCACTTATGATATTAAGAGAACAAACATTTTTAAAGATATGTTTATCAAGGAGGGAATGAAAATACTGGGTAAACTTGAAATAAACTTAAACTAACCTTGTAAATATACTGGGACTTTTAATAATAATAGGAATGAGAGAAAACGTGCAAATGTGTATTTTGCACACTTACAAAAAAATCGTGTATCCAAATAACATTCTAAGTCAAATTACTGAGTCTAAAAGTGAGGTGAAAAATCCCAACTAAATAAGTAGTTGCTATCCAATGCTGCTGCAACAATAACGCAAGGTTTGATGGACATAAATTAAATCTCATTCCATAAATTAGAATACATTTGGAAATGTTATTAGAAAAGCAAATTATATTTTTTCGTTATGTCGACAAAAAGACTATAGAATATTTCGGACCTTAGAAATATCAAACAAACAAACAATTCTAATGCAATATCACTTACACAAACAACCAAAGTAAATCCGAGTATTTTTTGGAAGTGAACAGCTTATCAACAAAGAAAGTTATCCGACGAAAAAGAGATTCTATTACCTCAAGGGCATCCTTATTCTTGCAAATGATACTTTACTACAAAGATAACAGGAATAACTGCACCCTCAGGACAAGAAAGGATTCAGAATTATTTCATAATTCAAAGGATGATATTTTGTTACACAAAGTTAAGAATAAGTACAAAAAGAATTAACAAGTAATTGTGTTGGAATAGGAGATTATTTGGTATGCTACAGAAGGAGAAAATGTGCTTACAAGTAAGATATATTTTTACATTACTGTTATATAGATTATATTTATCCCCTTTATAAAGAGTATTTTTTTACCCCTATCTTAATACAAATTCTTATATAAGTATTTTACTTATTAGGGAAGTTTCATGGTAAAGAAGGAGACTACATTTGTGTATTATTTAAATATTTGAATAAGGGATATTGTATTGTTATCATTGATGTATATAAAACTGGAATAATACATCATAAAAATCTAAATCACTTGTTCAGTTACTATAGTTAACTTTTTAAAAATCTAGAAAAAAATTATAAATATTATAAATAATAACAAAAAATAAAACATAAACTTAACATTTCAAATTTAATTTGTTTTTTAATTTTTTTAAATCATCAAGATAGCATATCTTCAATGTTAAATGCACTAACTTAATATAAGGCAAAATCCTTCTCATAGCAAATTTTTAAACAAAGTACTTTGATTAACTAAAGTATTAATTTATCATCAAACTTATATTAGAAGAAAAGTAGAACAGAGATTGACGTAGATTACATAATTCATTAAAAGTATTAGAACAATAAGAAATAGTCGGTCATATTAATATATCAAGATCTGGAATATTGTCACCCCCAAAACAGTGCACATAAAATATAATAACATAACATTCATAAATTTGGCTTATTAGTTTTAGTATTGACCCCAGAACTTTCTATTCAAAAAATTAATGATTCACTCATGAATTCAGGGACAACTTTATTTTTATAATTGGACACCACATAATTGATAGTCCAATAGATGGTAATTGTTGTAAAACGTTTTATTATGCACTCACACTTCGCATTCCTGGAGATTTTGTCTTGAATAATAAGTCGCATTATCATAGCATAGTTAAATAGATTTTGAAGTGGCACACCAGGCGCGCGAGATGTGCATCTGTGCTGAAATTCTAATCATTTGCATATCTCACCTCCACTAATGCATATTGTAAATTTTATGTTATTTGCATGCTACCTTCAGGATGTTGCATTTACGGTAGCAAGCAGTGTATATTAATTCAATATCTTTACATTTAAGCAATAAAAAGTGTTTCAGTTTAAGCCAATTTCATAATTTTGTCTTGGCAAAACTTCCAAATTATGTGCTGCAACTTTCTTGAAATAAATATTATTCAATAGCGTCTTTTGCATTTGATTATCAAACACTGATTGTAAATGCGATTATGTATACGCTTTCTTTTTAAATTATTATTTTTTAATAAATTAAATAGTACCCATATTCTAAATTTGAACTATTAGGTTGGTGCGTATGAAATGTCGGATTCTCTTTACATGCGGACGTTTTCCTCCCTGTTTTCGTTATACTTTTGTATTTGGCATAACCTCATTCATACTCGTATTGTCCATTGCCAGAGACTCATTTCAGCAAAATAGGTTTTCTCGAAGGTCTTTCCTTTTTTATTTCTTTTGAGTTTATTGCCGATATGAATTCTGCCGACATTCGCGTCATTTTCTTATATTAGTACAAACTTGGTAATAGTGCTGCAAAAGCTGCACGCAACATAAACCAAGCGTTTGGGGAGAATACGGTTAACAATCGGAAAGTGCAGCGTTGGTTCGAAAAATTTCGGACTGGCGATTTTTCACTGCAAAATGAGCCGCGCGGAAGACCCAAAACGTCTGTGAAGAATGATGACCTGAAGGCTCTAGTGGAAGCGGATCCAGCCGTATCCACGAGGGAACTTGCTATCAGGATGAAAGTTGATCATACAACGATATTGAGACACCTTTCTGAGATTGGCAAGGTTAAGAAGATGGACAAGTGGGTACCGCACGCACTGACAGAGCGAAATAAGCTGGATCGGTTAAACGTATGCTCATCATTGCAGCATCCACCATATTCACCGGATCTCTCGCCGACCGATTTTCATTTTTTCAAGCATTTAGAGCTGTTTTTAAGGGGCAAACACTATGAAAATGAAGTCAGTCTAAAAAACTCGATATCAGAGTTTATTAATTCAAAAGACCAAAATTTTTTTAAGACAGGCATCTATGCTTTAAAATCTCGTTGGGAGAAGTGTATTGAAGCGAATGGAGCATACTTTGATTGAATAAACAGCTTTTGAAGAAAGATATGCAGTTTTATACAATCACTTAAGAATCCGACATTTCATTCGCACCAACCTAATACTTATGATTATAAAATAATTATGTAAACTGTTTAAATTAGTTATGATCATATGATTGGGTTCTTATTTCAAAAATGCAGATTACTATTTAGTCCACATTCATTAGTGCATATTTTGAATGAATATCAAAAATTCTATTTTCTTCAATTGCGTAAGAAATCTAGTCAATATTTTGACACAAATGTACTAAATTGACATAGCATATTTAAAATAAGGATTTAAAATATACGAAAAAAGGAAAGTAAGATAATTTCTTTTTCTTAGAGTGCTGAAAATCCATTATTTATAGCAATTTTGTAATTCACTTTTATACATAATTTCATTTTTTATTTCATTAGTGTTAATACCTGAATCCTTATACGATTTCAGAAAAGCAATAACATGGAAGTTAGATGTTTTTTTATATTTTTAAGTATTAGAATTGAAACTAATTTAATGTAATTTAGTAATATAAATGTAGTGAATATATATCGTAAAAGGATCAGAAAAAAGTAAATTTCTTTTTTTCACAGACCATATAAAATCTGTGCTACAAAAATAATAATAATTGCTTCTATTTGAAAGGATATTGATTCTCAATCTAAATTTAAAATATAATTAAAATTTTTCTTAACAAAAAAATAAAGCATATATATGAAAATATGTTTTCATTTTTCAATGATACAAATGTGATATTCTTTGCGTAATTCCATGCATGGTAAAAATAAATTTTGTATACGTTAGTAAAATGTCTAGTCGTAATTTAGAGATGTATGATAAATGACATTAGTAAATAATAATTTTAATGATTTCTTTTTGAGTATATATTACATTAATTTAAATTACTCTCATCTGAAAGGAGAAAGTGAAAACAGTAACATTATAAGCGTTTATAGTGAAAAATCGTTTTAATTACTTGTATTAAAATCATTTAACAATCCATAATTTTAAATATATTATAATATATGATAGTGACTTCTAATTCGAATGAGAATAGTTAAAAGTAAATTTCGACTATTCTCGAACAAATAAGAAATTTTTTCAGTAAGCAGAAATTTTTATATCCTTTTGTAGTTTTACTCTTTTGCTTATCTCAAATTTATAATAAATAACTCCTTTTATATATATAATCAAATATTATTTCTTATTATATCATCTTAAGCATTTTTATCTTTAAGCAGATTATATAAACACAAATTTTTTGAATTATTGAAGTAAATAGTTGTAATTGATTACTAAAAGAAGAAAATTATTTAATTAATTTACACTAGAATTAGTCTGTGTAAAAAGTGGAAATCACTTATTTGGAATTAAATGATTGGCATCTTTTCAATCTTAATATGAATTTTTATCCTTATAATTTTTTCAATCGTATTTCTTAAAATGAAAATTTATAAAATATTACAACTGAAGAATATATCGTTGAAAAATAATGATTTTCTAAAACAGAGCATCATATTTCAGAATTAAATAAATAATTCTCTACCAGCGTCTTAGCTCCATAACCTGTAAAAATACTTTTTAATTGTATAAATTGCCAGAACTTAATTTTCCTTAAATTATAAAGGATTCCATTATTTATATATTTCAAGAAAATTAAAATCTTGTAAAAAAGAGTAGAAAAAGAGATATCATACGGAAATATACAGTATAAAAGAGCAATCAATATTATTTGCATTAAATTAATTCTCACTTTATTGTTTTTTTATTACCAAATGTATTACGAAGATTTAATCCAAACCTTTTAATATAATCTAATAGTGTTGTTTTGTATTATATGCCACTTGTTCTTCCTCATAAGTTACAATGTGAAGCTTTTCATACATATGTTTTAGCAGAATTAAACTTACCTAAAAAGTATGATTTACTTGTCTTATTACATAATTTTCTAACTGTTAACAAAGTGATTTTCATTTTGGAGAATTTCAAACCTTTCTTTTATTTAAGAATATCATTTTTTCGATTACTCGATTAGAATAGATTTGTGTATCCTGTGTAACTTATAGGCTAAATATTGTTACAAATTTATAAATAATGATTATATTTGTCTTAAAATATCTCAGACAGATCGGAAATTCTCACATTTTGGGCAAAAATTGCGGTATTTAGACGTGTTGTAGTTTAAAAGCGGATTTCCTAATGATTTGGCGACTTGGCGACAGTTGGCGAGATTCTTGGCGACTTGGCGATGGTTGGCGAGATTTTTGGCGACTTGGCGAGAAATCGATACTTCTGGAAACATCCATCACCTAAGCTCTAGGACCAATATTTTTCGAGATAGCCTAGAAGCTTCCAGAACCGTGGCGAAATTGGTAGATTTCTCCGCCAAGTCAGGTATAAATACCGCAGCCCGACATGGAAGAGATAGTTTTGTGAAGACAGTCAGTGAGTGAAGACGATTAGTTGTGACTGCTAGTTGTTCTCTGTCTGAGGTATTTGAGACCTGTGATTGGAAGCTGTTTCTTATTGTATCTGACGAATTGTAGCTGTATAATTGTGATTGTTACAGCGGGAATTTCGTTTATCTAGTGAAGTTTTTACGAATAAAAGTCTTGTGTTCATTAAGTGGTTGCTTTATTCAACTCTCAATCAACACGAACCCGTGGAGCTCGGTACAACTGGTGTCAGAATCGGGGTTGAAGAGTTGATGCAGCGTGTCACAAGAAAAATGGATATGGATTTAATGAAAAGTCTTCTCGAAAAATTAGCGGAGCAGATGGCTGAGATGAAAGCTGGACAAGAAGATATGAAAACTGAGATGAAAGCTGGACAAGAAGAGATGAAAGCTAGACAAGAAGAGATGAAAGCTGGACAAGAAGAGATTAAAACCGAGATGATGAAAGAGATAAAATCTGGACAGGAGGAGATGAAAGCGGGACAGGAGGAGCTTAAAAAGGAACTTAAGAAGGACATTGTAAGTGTTAAAGAAGAATTCTCCAACATCATTCAGGAGAAGATGAATGCAATGGAAGATAAGGTAACTTCAGTTGAAACTAAAGTTCTGGAGATAGAAGAAAACGTTGAAGAAGCATTAGACAATATGAATAAGAAGATTGAAAGCTTGGAGAAGCAAATATCAAGCAAACATGAGGAACCCAACGTGACATTTGTGCCTTCCCTAACCAATATTAAACTCTCAACATTTGATGGGAAATCATCCTGGCAAGTATACAAGACCCAGTTTATGATGGTAGCGGAAGCTAATGGATGGAATCCCCGAGCCCAAGCTTTTCACCTGGCGGCTTCTTTAAGAGGAGACGCGGCTGACATCCTCGAGACGCTTCCGGAGGAGCAGAGGCACGATTTCCAAGCCCTATCGAGTGCGCTTGAGCTGCGGTTTGGAGATAAGTGCACTAAGGAATATAGCAGACTACAGTTAAAGTCCCGCTATCAAAAAGCGGGTGAAAGTCTTCAAGAATTGGCTGCCGATATTCAGCGACTTTCCCATCTAGCATTTTCGGACTGCCCAGCTGAGACACGTCAAGATCTGGCTCTCCATCACTTCATCGATAGTGTGAGGGATCCGGAGATACAGAAAACACTTAGACTCGCCGATGTCAAAGATATTGGATCTGCCCTAGTCTACGCACATAAGATAGAGGCTGCCCAGCAGGCCGCGCGTAAAGACCGGCACTCAATCAGAGCCGTCTCTGCTACTGATACGGACTGTGATCTCAGAAAGCAAATCGAAGATCTGCGGAGAAAATTCCGTAACTTAGAATTGAGTAAAGGTGGCAGAAACACGAAAATTCAGTGTTGGACTTGCGGTGCAGTCGGACACGTTCAGAGAGACTGCCCGAAACGAAAAAATGGTGGAAATGATCTTCCACCACAGCAGGGAAACTAATATGTGGCCATCTCGCGGGGCGGAGATGTCCAGAGAGTCAGAAGCCCCATTTCAAATCGTTTCACATTTCTTCCGTAAGTAGCGGCGACAACGGACTTTTCGTTATGGGACATGTCAACGAAGTTCCCTGCAGAATGATAATCGATACTGGAGCCAACGTAACTATCATTAGGACAGATTTGGCTCGCAAACTTGGTGACAAACTCATCTGGACGCCGCCCTGCATTACCCTCCAAACTGTGACAGGTGATAAGATTAAAGTGCTTGGAAAAGTCAAGCTAAACATTGCATTTGGTAATGCCGTTTACCATCATATGGCATATGTCGCTGATATAAATGACGAATTTATTCTTGGATTGGATTTCCTCAAAGAAAACAATTTCAAGTTAGATTTTAAAAATAATGAACTACACTCATGTTCTGAAGACATAACGATTTTTAAGACGAAATATTCAGATATTAAATCAGTCCATCATATAACTGCAAAGAGTGAAACAACATTACCACCAAGAACTGAGACAATAGTTTCCGGAGCTCTTTCAGAAGATAATAATTTTCATTATGGATTGACTGAATATCCAGATTCCGACAATAGCGTTAAAGGAGTACTAGTGGCTTCTTCACTCGTCGATCTTTCACGAAATGTAATCCCGGTAAGAGTTGCTAATCTAAGTAATAAGGTAAAACTTATAAAAGAAGGAGAAGTGCTAGCGACTTGCACTCCAGTGACCTGTATTAACCGAAATTGTCAAGCCACACTATCTGAGCCTCCTGACACTCTAATTGATGAACTCCTTCAGAGAGCAGAGTTAGATGATAAACAGAGGAATGCTGCAAGAAATTTATTATTAGAATTCGGAGATCTCTTTTCCAAGAAATCAGATGATGTTGGGCGAACCAAATTGACGCAGCACCGAATCAATACAGGAAATCATCCACCCATTAAACAACACCCGAGAAGATTGCCATTCGCAAAGCAGGAAGAGGTGGACAATCTTCTGATGGAAATGCAGCAGAATGACATTATTGAGCCATCAGAGAGTCCTTGGGCTTCGCCTATTGTTTTAGTTCGGAAGAAGGATGGTTCTACCCGATTCTGCGTTGACTATCGTCGGTTAAACAACATCACTAAAAAAGATAGTTACCCTCTTCCTAGGATTGACGATACACTTGATGCTTTATCCGGAAAACAATGGTTTTCGACTTTGGATCTCAAGAGTGGTTATTGGCAAGTAGAGATACATCCTGAGGATCGAGAAAAGACTGCATTCACCACAGGACAAGGACTTTGGCAGTTCAAGGTTATGCCATTTGGGCTTTGCAATGCACCTGCAACGTTTGAGCGCCTGATGGAGACAGTATTACGAGGACTTTCCTACGAAGCCTGTTTGGTATATTTGGACGATATCATTATTGTAGGGCGCACATTCGAAGACCATTTAAGAAACATCCGAAAGGTGCTGGAAAAATTAAAAATGGCCAACCTGAAGCTGAATCCTTGCAAATGTAATTTATTCCGACGTGAAGTAAGCTATCTGGGACACATTATCTCTGCTGAAGGAGTTAGAACAGATCCTGAAAAGATCTCCGCAGTTAAGGACTGGAGTCGTCCAAAAGATGTCCACCAATTAAGAAGTTTTCTTGGACTATGCACATATTACAGGAAATTTGTTAAGGGTTTTTCAAGTATTGCCAGACCTCTTCACAAGTTGACAGAAGTTAAACAGAGATTTCTATGGACAGATGAATGTGAGAAAGCTTTTAAACAACTGAAGGAGGCGTTGACATCTTCGCCCGTTCTTGCATATCCCCAGCCCGGAAAAATATTCATTTTAGATACGGATGCCAGCAACGAAAATATCGGAGCTGTTTTGTCGCAGGAAATTGATGGTAAAGAATGTGTCATTGCTTATTGGAGTAAATGTCTTTCGAAACCAGAGCGGAATTATTGTACAACCAGGAAGGAATTGCTGGCAATCGTCAAAGCCATAGAACATTTCCACCATTATCTCTATGGAAGAAAGTTCTTGCTCCGGACCGATCACGCATCCTTAACCTGGCTTTTAAATTTTAAAAATCCAGAAGGACAGGTAGCCAGATGGATTCAACGACTCCAGGAGTTTGACTTTGAAATACGTCATCGCAAAGGAACTCTTCATGGAAATGCTGATGCACTATCAAGGAAGCCGTGTAATGAAAGCTGCCGATACTGTTCTAGAGTAGAGAAGAACTATCAGCTGATAAATACTTCGGTACGCCAAGTTACTGTTTCATCTCCATCAAAACCAGACCCATGGAGTGATGAAGGACTTAGGGAAGCCCAAAAGAAGACCCAGATATAAATCCAATTCTTGAATTGAAAGAATCTTCTAGTATGAGACCAAGTTGGCAGGATATCTCCACCTACAGTCCTGCTACTAAGCAATATTGGGCTCTTTGGGACTCACTCCATATAAGAAATGGTGTCTTATACAGGAAATGGGAGTCCGATGATGGACGTAATTTTAAATGGCAGCTTGTTCTTCCAAAATCAAGAATTTCAGATGCTTTGAAAGAATTGCACAGTAGCTCAACTGGAGGCCACTTCGGAGTAATGAAAACTCTACAGAAAGTTCGAGAACGCTTCTATTGGAGCAAAACGAGACAAGATGTAGAGAAATGGTGCCAATCTTGTGATGACTGTGCGGCACGTAAAGGACCGAAGAAACGTAGCCGAGGTAGGTTGCAGCGGTACAACGTAGGAGCACCTTTTGAGAGGATAGCATTGGACATTTTGGGTCCTTTACCACGATCCTCAAATGGCAACAAATACATACTAGTTGTCATGGACTACTTTACTAAGTGGCCTGAAGCGTTTGCAATCCCCGATCAAGAGTCGACTACAGTAGCCGAGGTTCTAGTGCAACAATGGGTTTCCAGATTCGGCACACCCTTACAAATTCATTCTGATCAAGGGACAAATTTCACCTCTGTTGTGTTTAAAGGAATGTGTCAAATTCTCGGAATAGACAAGACGCAGACCACACCACTACACCCACAATCGGATGGCATGGTAGAGAGGTTTAACAGAACCATCTTGAATAACCTCTCCCTTATGGTTTCCAGAAATCAACAAGATTGGGATTTGAAGCTACCGCTGTTTCTGCTTGCATATCGCAGTGCTGTCCATGAGACTACCGGATATACTCCTTCACAGATGCTCTTTGGTCGCGAACTTCGTCTCCCTTGTGATCTTCAGTTTGGTCGTCCACCGGATACATCTTCATCGCCAGAGGAATACCTTCGAGACCTTCAGGCACGTCTTGAAGATGTCCATAACTTCGCTCGAGACCGAATCAACCTGACGACCGAAAGAATGAAGACAAGGTATGACACAAGAGCGACAGGACATGAATTTCAAGAAGGTGACAAAGTTTGGTTGTGGAACCCGATTCGACGTAAAGGACTTTCTCCAAAGTTGCAAGCCAACTGGGAAGGTCCCTACACAGTCCTAAAAAGACTGAACGACGTCGTGGTTCGTATAAGAAAATCATCTTCTTCAAAACCAAAGGTAGTACATTATGATAGATTAGCTCCTTATTGTAATGTAGAGTAAAAATTAGTAGACCATGGTCTCTTTGTAAATAGTATAGATAATTTTAATCTTTTCTATTTTCTTGTATTTTTAGTTGCTTGTGTATGTAATGTGCTCTGTATCATCTTGAAAGGTAAATTCTCTTATATTAAATTTGGCCTCCTATCAGGGGATTGTACTGCCCGGGACGTGCAGTCCTTGAGAGGGGGCAATGTTACAAATTTATAAATAATGATTATATTTGTCTTAAAATATCTCAGACAGATCGGAAATTCTCACATTTTGGGCAAAAATTGCGGTATTTAGACGTGTTGTAGTTTAAAAGCGGATTTCCTAATGATTTGGCGACTTGGCGACAGTTGGCGAGATTCTTGGCGACTTGGCGATGGTTGGCGAGATTTTTGGCGACTTGGCGAGAAATCGATACTTCTGGAAACATCCATCACCTAAGCTCTAGGACCAATATTTTTCGAGATAGCCTAGAAGCTTCCAGAACCGTGGCGAAATTGGTAGATTTCTCCGCCAAGTCAGGTATAAATACCGCAGCCCGACATGGAAGAGATAGTTTTGTGAAGACAGTCAGTGAGTGAAGACGATTAGTTGTGACTGCTAGTTGTTCTCTGTCTGAGGTATTTGAGACCTGTGATTGGAAGCTGTTTCTTATTGTATCTGACGAATTGTAGCTGTATAATTGTGATTGTTACAGCGGGAATTTCGTTTATCTAGTGAAGTTTTTACGAATAAAAGTCTTGTGTTCATTAAGTGGTTGCTTTATTCAACTCTCAATCAACACGAACCCGTGGAGCTCGGTACAATA
>JAJQOW010002275.1:0-20648 GCA_037975125.1 Latrodectus hesperus | reverse complement strand
AAATAGCACAATGACAGATGTACAACCACAGAAGTTAATGAAGAAAACACCCAGGGCCACGGTGGAAATCGAACCCACACTCCTACGCTCTCAAGCGATTAGCGGAGTGATGTCAGCCACGGAGTGCCCTTTTTCAGTTGGAAGGGAAGCCTGTGAAGCAGTAGTCAGGATTTCTCCTCTGAATTTTTATTTCATAGACTTGCCATTCCACTGCCGAATGGTTATGCTCATTTCTACTACGTTCCGTATAAACTTGAACAGAGTCAATTGGAACTTCCAATTCTCTCAAGAGCAAGTTGCCTTAGATAAATAGGATGAAAGGGTGAACACAAATTGAAAATTAAGAATATACCGCTGAAATTAATAATGAGTTCAAGACATTGTGTCAACAGCACCAACGGCTAGAAATTGAAGAGACTTTCTCCTGAGACACCAGTCACTGAAGTAGGCAGATTGAGGACTACTGCATTTGTTGTAGTATTTTCCCCATCCCCGATCCAATTCCTTGTTGAATTAGACGAAATGAAAGAACCTCCAAATTTAGAAAACTATACTGAAAACTACCCAAATGTTTTTAAATTATCTGGATTAGTTCAAAAGAAAAGGTTAGAAGGAAGATTAAGTAAAGAACAAATTCAAAAGCGAATTTTTATGCGAATATTTTGGCATATTTTCTAATGAACCTGGATTAACACATATTGTGGAACTCATGGCTAACGAACTGATATGTGTCAAGCTATATAGAATATCACCCAGACAGAATGGGATTTTAAAAACTGAAATAAATAAAATGTTAGTTAAAATTATCATTAGCTGCGGAATATCAGATGATACGTTTTCTGTGGTACTAATAAAAGCCCCTTGTTCAGGATTTGGATTATTAATAGAAAACTAAACGTATTAGAAAACTAAATGTAAACGAAATCACAATAACAGAATATTTTCCACACAAAGAAAGGGTTTAAATATTTTCAAATGATTAATTTACTACAATCATCGATTCAGCGAAAGGATGATGGCACATTCCATTTGTCAGAAAGCTCAACAGTTAGCAAATTTTGTTATATACAAACCTCTTAGAATGCCATTTGTTTTGAAGAATGCATTACATTTTTTTTTCAAAATGATAATAGAATTGTTAAAAGGAATGGACTCCTTTGCAATTACATCAAATACTTGTTTTTACGAACCTCTAACTTATACGAACACTCATCACGATCTTACGAACTAGTTTCAAGTCCCTGGATACAATGTAACTCCCATTGACAAACTATAGTGCGATTTCTTTTGCAAACTTTCGTTTAGGACAAATAGTTTTCTTTTCTGTTTTTTTTTATTTCTATCATCTTATATTTTTTCAGTTTTCTTTTTTAGTTGATTGTTTTTGTATAACGTCGGAGATTTTCATTCATTCTTGAAAGACTAAATAACAAGTGCAAGCATTTCAGACATTGTGGAACCAGACATTTGATGGAGAAGAACTGTTCTGTCGAATTCGTCTTCTATCCGCGTAAGCAGAAGGAGGTGGAGGAACTCTGTAAACATATTTGATCTCTGTTGTTGGTTTCACTTCGTTTGAATTGGAACGACTCAGATTTTGAAGTTTCGTTTGTTCAGAGGGTGATTGAATTGGTTATGTTGAGGATTTGACACAGATGAAGAAACAAAAGTTTATGATTTAAAGCAAAAAAGAATTATAAAAGAAATGGACAAAAAATTTTAAAGGCAACAATTTAAAATAAAAATATGGAACTCCTAGGAACAACCTCTTGACAATTTTTAAAATTGGGGATGAAAATCCTTGGTAAAATAAATAATATCAGGGAGACTCTTGAAAATATTGTAAAGCAGCTTAAGCGGCTTTGATTGTGTTTGGCTGAGGGGGAGTGAGCATTCTTGTGAATGTCCAACTGTTTTGTAATGAAAGATTTCAAAGCATCAGACTCCAAAAATTTAAAACCATACACTGTTTGAGTTTCAGGAAATTATGTTGCTAAAGTGGAATTGCGAATAAAATTTCGGAAATAGAACAGAGAGGAGGAACACTGAAATAAATATTTTCCGAGTATGACCCACAACATGTTTCCTATGATCTTAACTAAAAGAACACCTAGCTTTAAAGGCGATAAACAAGGTGGTGGTAAAAAATGCAAAGCAAAGAACTGTTGCTCGCAGCCAGCATATGAATGGAACAGCCTCTGCTTTCCATAGAAAAATATTAAAACTTAGATGTGTTGAAAAACTACCAACATTTATGCCTGAATAACTGGGAGCATTGGCTGAGATCGAAGTTTCTTTTTTTATTTTCTAATTGTGGATAATTGCCCTGTTCAGGTTCAATGGATTCTACTACCTAATGAAACTCCTTTCTTACAACAGGGCAACAGCTTCATGGAGTCGGGGTGGCGTGACCACCTAGCGCTGTACATGTCAATCCATGATGTTGGAGGATGGACAATATGGAGAGCATTTAAGCATGCAAACTTTAGTAATGAAAGCTACCGTAGTTGAAAAAAGACAAGGCAATTTACCTGATGACTTGCGGAGTCATAAACTCCGACAAAGAATCCCTAAAATTTCTTTCGAGGATTTTTTTGAATAGATTTACGTGTGAAAGGAAGAAATGTTAGTGAGAATGTCACGAATAAGGTCGAACGAGAAGAAAATGAAGCAAACCAAAGACCACCAAAAACAAGCAGCTGAATGGCTCATATTTTTTTGACTGAAAAAACAACGAAATAGTTTTATACATTGGAAAAAATGAAGTATGTATTTTGACAAATTAAATTTTTAAAAAGAAGAAACTAAATGATTACTTTCCCTGACTTTTCATCAAGGAATTAAAGTAAGTATTGTTTTTATATATGAATCATTTTATTTTACATGTGTTTCTCTTCTAGTGCATTGTAAATAAATTTTCAAATAGTATTTGTTTTATAAAAGAAACTTATTTGTTAAAAAAAATCCTATCTTAATTATCTAATACATTATTTTCCCTTTTTCAGTCCCTACGTTTACTTTATATATTTAGATGTTATTGCCACATTTTTTAATACCTGGGAATCTCATTTGAAACATTTAGAAAACCCTAAATTAATTTTGGTGCGTGGAAAAAATAGAGTGCACTCAAGCTGAAGCAAATGTTTGTGGACAAAATTCTTGGTATGTTTTGTACCAAATTGAAAGATTAAGTGAAACTCTATAAATGTATTTCGCTTAAAAAGTCTAATAACTAAATCGTATGGTTGCCAAGGTAAAAGAGAAAGAACTCAGAGAGAATTAAAAATTGAAGCCATAAAGAATTTTCATTTCCAACAGAACTAAAATATTCATTAAGGCGAGAAAGCAAAAATTCCGTCATTTCTAAGTTTATCAGCTTATTATTGAAGATAAATTGCAAATTATTTTATTATCGCATCACTTTTGACTATAAATTAAAAAGAAGAAAATATGGTGTGGTGTGAAGAATTTTAAAGAACTGAAAAATAAACTTTGGAAGAGAGATCTGCTGACTATAAATTTGAGAACTGATGCATCGATTGGGGCATCTCAAATGGATCCTCTTTCAGATCTCAGCCGCGGAAGATCAGGAAAGCAATCACGGAAGTTCTAATGTTAGGATAATATGGCGTTACCGCTCTCTTTAATTTGGAACTTATTCACAGACCTTTACATAGAAATGCGGATATCCTTAGCAGAAATAGGGGGAAAATTCAGCTATTAACTTTTAAATATTTATTTTTACTTCTATTGTCTTTTTTTTGGTATCGTATTACATTTCAAATCCAATTTTTTTATATATTATAACAAAACATAATAAATAATTTTTATGCTGTTTTATAATTATGTTCATTTTTATGAATGTGATTTATTAGTTAATAATATTTTAATTTATATTCTTGTGTAACATGATTGAGTGTTGTGAGAAGTCCTCGGGGAAGGAATTGCAAAATGATATCCCTTTTTTGTAAAATAATTTGGTAGACATCCGGAATCTCAATAGTTTGGCCTTGATACTAAATTTTTAGGTTCCAAGTTGTGTGATTAAAGGAACAGTCCAAGATTCATTTTAGGAATTTTATTTAGGTTTGTGGGATTTGCTGGTCGCTCATGAGATTCAATTAGACTGGGATTTACGGTTTAAAGTAGACTCTGAACAATTACAAATATCCAAGTCTGAGGTGGAACTCGAGGCCTCTAACTATTGAACAGAATGTTAGATAGCTAAACATTTGGCTGCTAGCTCGGTGATTTTTATCCAGGATATACTGAAATTTTGATAAACAATATTTTTAAACAAATTTAATTATTATTTAAGAAGTACTCTTATTATTTTTTGTTTGTTATTGTTTACATAAAAACTTTCAACTTGAATAATTTTTCATATTACTTTCAGAGCAAATTTTACTCTGTACTATTCCATAGTAAAATATGGTACTGTACATATTTTTAAACAACTTTCTTCAGTTAATTTTCGAAATTTCCTTTCAAATCAGACTTATTTAATTGCATCGAGTGAAGTTTCTTCTGTTCGTTTTTATCGCAGCGAGTTAATCTCGGTTGCTTTCTTCTGCAGATGCTTCAATTTCGTTGATCTTTCAGAATTTTTCTTTTTGACTTCATCCATTTCAGTAGTGATCACAATTTTTCTGCTTCCAAATAGCAATGGAAATTTCTTGCACCCGTTTTTGTCGCGATGTCAGATCCATAAGAGGGTGAGTCATTATCAATTTCAACCAAGACAGCAATAAAATCAAATAAACTATTTTTCATAAGAGACAATAATTTTGTCGATTTAAAACATAAAAAGAATTTATGCATTTTAATACAATCAAAATAACCAACAATATAATTTCGAAACCATACAGATGGTTCTAATGATTTGAAAGCTAGCAACCGTGATATGTAACATGACATTTCAATCAGCAAATTTTAAAAGTACTACAAAATGGTTAAAAGAAGGATAAATTTCAGAAAGAATGAAAGAAATGAAAGAGATTTAAAAAAATAAAATGGAAACAAGTTATTTAAAGTTTATCTGATTAATTATTTCAATTAGAAAACCTAACAGTCAAATGTTTAGTACCATGGAATGTTACAATAGTTTGTTCTTGTCATTGATGTGGAGAACATTCATTGATATTAAATAACCACTGATATAAATACTTTTAATTTAAATAATTTTTCTAACTATTTCTACATCAAATATTACAATATTTCCTAATAAAATAATGCACAGATTTGTAAGTTAAAATAAATAATTTGTAATTACAAATTTTGTCATCTTTGGTTTCTTTCGTTCAGTGTGTTCGTACCTTAGTATAGCCATTTTCCTATTTAATTCCGATAACAAAAATTATTATTTAACAATTTTTAATAAAATTTGATTAAAAATCTTATAGCATACAAAATACTCACAAATAAATGTTTATCTAAATAAAAATGAGTAGATTTCAAAAGAATGTATAAAAATTTCCGTTAATTTCTTTCCAAGAGACAAATTGAAAATCCACGCATATCTACGTTCTGGAAAAAATAATCAAATTCCAGAAGTTGAAGCTCAGTCCCTGCCATCTATAAGTATACAGAAGTACACTGATACAACAACAACACATAAGGTTTTGGTATCCTAGTGGTTAAAGCATCGGCCTTCCGTCCGAAAGGGTGGAGTTCGATTCCTGAGTACATGCGATGCACGTGCTCCTTAAATCTGTGGAATCGAAAGTCCCGTGGTCGGTCGTTCCCATGTGTCGGGAGAAAATTTCTTCCCTCGTCAAATTTGAGGGAGTCGATCCTCTGGTGGTGCCATCTATGGGAGGAGTCTTAGAGTAAAGACGTATTTTCCCCTTGGTGGTGCTCTGGCTAAACGAAAGAACTTGTAAAATACTAACTCTTGTAAAAATAAGTCCACAGTAGCGTGTTTGGTAAGACGTCATGCTTATTAGCAGAATGTAGCAGATCTCGGTTTAACGGAAGATCTATCATGTTCACTAAAGGTGGCTATAGGGCAGGTTAACAGATAATGGTAGTAATATCTTCCAAGTGAAATAATACCGCTGAGAATCTTCGGCTTGTTCAAAATTAAGAAGGTCCCAACTATGTGCCAGAGAGGTGCCAATGTCAACACGCAAGCAAGTAAGCAGGCTTGTGCACACACGCAGCACTTGATGAACAGATCTCTTGAGACATTTCCGAAGAAGTTTTCATAGATAATCGCGAGTTGCAGCTGAGGAAATCCCGAAAATTCCCAAGCACTCACATCGACTTATAGGCAAAAATAGAGCACGACATACATCTCCCTTTGTTCAAAATTAGCTGGGATTGAACGTAGGAGCTGTTGTTCTGAAGAGCCTTACCATTCAGTCTCCTAAATATCTTTTAGGGCTAAATAGGTAGCAAGAAAGTAGTCAACGTGTCACCTGGCCATTTTATAACAGTAATTAGTTTTAAATATTGTTTCCAAGCTTTTACCCTAATGAGTGCTAAAGATCATTAATGAGGCTATTTTTCTTCCTGATCCAATCCGATACTTCAAGTGAATCACTAGAAAAGAATATTCATAGAAAATTCGATATTTTAATTTGAAGCTCAACTAAAGGTGGACTTATAAATAAGGAAATAGAGGAATTTTCCTGTAAGCTCGGTAAATAATTTATTATTGACATCACATACCATGTACAAAATCATAATGATGCGTTCATTTTATCATGAATGATGTGAAACTTCAAATAAAATGCAACCAATCTTAAATGATTTGAGCACATTTTTTAAAATCTTAATGGCAAAGTATTTGTAAATTTTATCAACTTACAGAATTTTAGTGGTTTACTTACATAAGAACTGAATGTTACGAGGAACAACGTATGAAATGAAATTTCTTTTTAAAATTGTATTTTCCATTTTCAAGGAATTACATATCGAAAATTTTAGATTGATGAATTAAAATATTTCTTGATAGAAAACACCTATGTTGAACAATATTCTGATTTTGACGAAGAAAAACAATTGTTACTCTCGGTGCGTTATAGAAATTAGTTTAATCTGGTAATATCAAGTTAAAAATATTCATTTTATTTCTTTATTTAATTTTTCTATAACTCTCTACCAAATTTACTCTCCTATTCCTACAGCTTCAGCTGAATTATAGTTTATTTCTCAACAATTTAACATAATTTACGATGAATACTTTTTTATTAGATATTTTTTTATATTCTTTTTCATGATTTTTAAATAGATTAATTTAATTTTCAAGATTCATAAAATTGAAAAGATATGATATACATAACCATAATATGATACGATTTAAATATACATATAAGTGAAATAGACGACAGGGATAAAGATAAATGTACACACATGGCCAATGAATTGAATCACTCGGATACTAACTCTTATTAAATTTCAAGTTTATATGCTCTTGGAACACTTTTATGTTCAGAGAAAATAATGCATTTTCTAAGCTCCTTTTTAGATTTTGAAAATTCGATGGAAGGGATTTCTATTGGATGCATCCTACCGCCCACACATATTCCATGATGTGCTAGGAAGAGTTAGAAAGTCAAACTGATAAACCAATTTTGGACGCCACGATTTCCTTATCGTCCATTCAATAGAAGGATATTTTTGATCTGTGCTTTGTGGAAACAAGGATGTGCTGGAAAGTGTCTTTCCCGCTCCCAGTGAAGTGTCGCATTCTAGTCAGAAATGGGTGCTTTTCTCACATCCTCTGCATACCAAGTTGAAACCTATTAGAGAGAGTCTGGGATTGCACTGGAGACTGTCGGCCGCTCTTCTGCTCAAACCGACTCTTCTGGACAAGGACGGGATTCCAACTTTTTAAAAGCCTTTTATGTGGGTCTGTCTTTCAGAACCCAGTGAGATTTCCTGTCGTCGAGACCACCCTAACAATAAGCACATTTTCATTTTTCATTCATCGTGGAAGGAATTCTTACACTTTTACTTATTACAGTTTAAATGAAATATAAGCAAAGTAAAAAAAAATAGAATTCCATACTTCATCCCTAGTAAACATTTAAATGAAATTACCAAAAGTTTCTAATTCATTGGCCACAATATATATATATATATATATATATATATATATATATATATATATATATATATATATATATATATATATATATATATATATATATATACATATATATATATATATATATATATATATATATATATATATATATATATATATATATATATATACATTTATATATATATATATATATATATATATATATATATATATATATATATATATATATATATATATATATATATATTATACATATATATATATATATATATATATATATATATATATATATATATATATATATATATATATATATATATATATATATATATATATATATATATACACACAGTAAGACCCCGCTTAACGCTGTTTCGGTTTAGCGCTCTTTTATTTCAACCCGGGGATTCCACGAAATCGCTCGCAGCATACGGGGATTCCCCGAAATATTATGCAGCGATAGGTTTCAAATACATATCCGAAAGAGTGTACTTGTGTTTCTTGTTTGGTGCGGTATTGTACAGACATATTTTTATTATTGGAAACATTTGTTGACATTATTGTAAGTAGGTATTAATTTACATATTTAATACTATATTACAGTGTCAAATATTTTGATCGTTAGTTTTTACTATGGGTGATAATGAAAAAGAAAAGAAAGCAACCAGAAAAAGCATTTCACTCAAAACTAAAATGGAAGTGATTAGAAGATTAGATTCTGGTGAACGTCAAACTCTAATTAGTGCTTCATTGAATTTGCCAACTTCAACAATAAGGACCATCATGAAGAATAAAGAAAAAATACTGTCATCGACAACTACAACTACATCAAGCTCTGCAACTAGAATTACCCGTTCTAGAAATAATATCATAGAGGAAATGGAAAAATGACTGTCTATATGGATTGACGACGAAATTGACCGCAATATGCCATTAAGCCAATCTATCATAATTGAAAAAGCTAGAAGAATTTTTAATTACATTCAGGCTGAGACAATTGACACAAGTGAAACTTTCGTTGCTAGTCGAGGATAGTTTAATAGATTTAAACATCGAAATAACCTTCACAACATAAAGATTACAGGAGAAGCAGCAAGTGGTGATACAAAAGTGGCGGCTGAATTTCCAGCGATATTAAAAAAAATAATTGAAGAAGGAAACTATCCTCCAGAATTGGTTTTTAATGTTGATGAAACAGGCTTGTTTTGGAAAAGAATGCCGAAACGAACATTTCTATCCAGTGAAGAGAAACGGGCACGAGGATTTAAAGCTGCAAAAGATCGCTTAACCCTTCTACTAGGAGTTAACGCAAGCGGAGATTTTAAATAAAACCATTACTAATTTACCATTCCAAAAACCCAAGAGCGATGAAAGGCATATCTAAATCAACTTTACCTGTAATTTGGGAGTCTAATAAAAAATCATGGATAACTGCGAAAATTTTCCAGGATTGGTTCACTGAACATTTCTGCTCGTCTGTTAAACTTTATTGCGAAATTAAAAAACTTGAACAAAAAGCACTTTTGTTAATTGATAATGCTCCAAGCCACCCAACAAATTTATCAGACTTAACAACATGCATTCCAGTCGAAGTGGTTTTCTTGCCGCCTAACACAACTGCCTTAATTCAACCAATGGACCAAGGCGTTATATCAAATTTTAAGGCTTATTACTTGCGGCGAACCTTTAAGCAAATGTTTGGAAAAACAGACAGAGAAGAGAACCAGTCCATAAGAGAATTTCGGAAAAACTACAACATCGTGGATGCTGTAGAAAACATAGGCCTTTCTTGGAATGAGGTAACAGAAAGATCTTTGAAAGGAGTATGGAAGAATATTTGGCCGGATTTAAGTAAGAGCGATGACGTTGGACACTCTGTCGATGTGGATGAAATAGTGGAAGAGATAGTGAAATTAACGAAGCAAACCGGTTTTGAAGGGGTAAATGTGGAAGATGTTGAAGAAATAATTCAAGAAGCAGCGGCTAGTCTTTCTAATGATGATATCAAGCAATTAACTGAACAAGAAGAAAACAAAAATGTTGACAGCAGTGATTCAGAAGAAGAGCAAAAAGAA
The DNA here is from genome assembly GCA_037975125.1 of Latrodectus hesperus. Taxonomy (NCBI): domain Eukaryota; kingdom Metazoa; phylum Arthropoda; class Arachnida; order Araneae; family Theridiidae; genus Latrodectus; species Latrodectus hesperus. Next base: position 10,520 of record JAJQOW010002275.1, on the reverse strand, counting down.
CTTTCGATGGCGTTTGTAAAAAGGAGTTTGTCTATCATAGCTGAAATAATGGATCAATTCATTGAAAATGATCCGAATTTTGACAGGAGCTCTAAAGTAAGGCGTGGTGTTAGAGATGCTCTATCCGCTTATGAAGAACTTTTAAGAGAACAACGCAAAAGAAAAAGGCAAACAACATTAGATGCTTTTGTCACAAAAAGGCAGAACACTGAAAACGCTGAAGGCTAACTAAATATGACTGACTTATAATTTTTTTTTTTTTTTAAGAATATACGTTTTGTTATTTATATTTTATTTTTATTTTTGCAAGAAATAATAATGTGGTATTAATTTGGGCTTTAAGAAATAAATGTTTGGTTTTATTTTTATTAAAAAAACATACTTTTTAAATTTAATACCTAACCAATTTCCTAGCCATCTTCCCCTAACCCCAATATTTACATGTAAAGATAGCCTCGTTTAGCGCTGTTTCGCATTACGCTCTACTTTGATGGAACGTATCCCCCGCGTTAAGCGGGGTCTTACTGTATATATATATATATATATATATATATATATATATATATATATATATATATATATATATATATATATATATATATATATATATATATATATATACTAGTATTATATACATGTATTGAAACTTTTTATATCTCCAAGTTATACAGACCGACGCAGATAGGGCAGCACTGTCCCAGTGGAATGTACTTCTGAGTCTTGCATTCTATGTCGTCCTCGCACTTCTCCTCCGTGCAGATGGGCGTTCCGAGGACGCACTTGCAGGCGGTGCAGGGGTCGGGACTGAACTCCTCCCCGTTCTCGTAGTATTCACCTTTGTACTCACACACCGTGTCATCGATGGCTGGAATGGAAACAATTGTTGATTTCATTTTTAAAAGGAGTTCATTGAAATGTTGCAAAAAAGGCATGTGGATACATGCAGTATTACACATTTGTATTTATTATTTACTGATATTAACAGAATAGCCTGGTGCATAATAATAGGAAAAGCCAAAGTTTATCCACCTAAATAAAATCCTAATTTTTATTTACGGAATGGAATGAAACTTCAGGAGGAATAATTTAAGACATGGGCTACATTCCATTTTGCCACAGTGAAAACGAACTGTGTTTCAAATAAGCCATTTTGTGTGATATGAAATATCGTTATAAATTATGGTAATCGTAATCTTTCTGAAAGCAGCCAATACTCGCTGCGAAAGCTGTTCACTTGGTTACGCATATTTTTTTAACATAACAGTGGAATAATTCATGGTTACATTTTTTGAAGATACTATCAGTTCCAGCAATAAATGTTTTATTCTGCTTCCTATTAAGTTGTTGTTTTTAAGTCAATTTCTAGAAATTTCTTCTTTTTATAGAGTACATTTTTCATTTAGAGAATATTTTTTAAAATTTCTTATGTTGGTGGATTTCAAATTGTATGAAAGTAACTGACTATTCTGTAAATTCCCACCGGACTCATTCATGTTTACTTAATTGAAATTTTACACGGAAAACTCTGCACCTGGATTTTGATTTGTTACAAACATTAAATGAAATCAAAACATAAATTAGACTTTACGGTGAAACAGGAAAATCTAACGAATAAAAAAAGAATTGCGCCTGACTCAAGTTTGAGATTAAACGAGAAAACACTCCATTTTACAACTAATATAAATGCAACAAAATACTTTAATCAATCTTCAAAACGCATCATAAAAGGAAGTCTCGTACATAAATTTTCTGAATCATACACATCGAATCAAATATATAATATTTAAAAGCTTGTTCTAATTTTGAAGTTAGGGAATAATAAAGTCAGGACATTTTTTATTAGCGTTTCGATGCATTTCCGAGCTGTGACTTATTGAGAAGACGAAAATGCATTTGTTAAATAAGGTAAAAACAAAACTTTTTTCAAAAAAAAAAAAAAAAAAGTAAATATATTTTTTTTGGGGGGGAACAAAATTAGGTATGAAGAAAGAAGGGTCAAGATAAATCAAACGAAGTTAAAATATTAGAAAAAATGACAGAGTTAAGATCTGGAGAAAATCAAAATATGGTTTGTCACACAGGCAGATGTTACTTAAACATCCCTGCTTCTAGTTATAGAACTGGAAATAATGATATGCAATTTCTTGTCATTTTATCGATATCGAAACTTTTGTGGTATAATAGTAAATGATTTCATGTCAGCAAATATCGTTATGCTTCCCTACACCAGAGTTGGTCTCCATCCATTGGATGGATGCCCCGTGGTGTTCATTGCTGTCGCCACTTGTTTATCGTGACGTCTGTATTTCTAGTGAATACGTCGGGTTCAGTTGGGGTTCGAATTTACTATCTCTGGATAACCCTGTAACCAACCAGGCAACCCTCTCGATTAATGTAGAGACGATGTTAGTAAATATTTCAATTCTTCAATTTCACTAAAACTCTAAAAAAACACGCAGATTTCATAGCCAACAGATTTTTCGATTCAATTACACAAAATGCTGTCGGTGGACTGCGGGATCGAGTCCGTATGAAGTGTTGCTCACTCTTCTGCAGTCCACGAGAGTGCATTCTGAATCATTATAAATATCCTTACATGGGATCTCAGATAGAAAATGAGTGGATTTAAACTTGCATCCGTACAGAGAAATAAATTGATTGGTCAAATATACATATTTGTCCCGTTTTGCTTATAAAAATAACCTCAAATAAACGATAATTTAAAATTGTTAAGACATCCTGTTGTTTTATGTTCTGATTGTCTTGAAAATAATTCAGCAAAATCGAACAAGATAATTCTGTTTATCGTTCAGTTTGGGGAAGTGAACACTAAACAGAATCTGAAAAAATTTATTGCAAACGAAAATGTTTTCTTATGGGCTTTTTTTAAGACAGGCAATCTGATTGGTTCATGCAACTCATGTAAAAATGGCGAAATGTAATGAAGCCGTTCTTCAGCGAATCTCAATTTTTACAAAGAAATGAGCTAGTTAATTAGTCTTAGTTATATTACTTCAACTAGCAGACAATAGTTTTATTTTTTGGAAAACATTCTGATATTCAATAGCGAAATGTCACTTGACAACTTTTTTGTTATTTTATCAACTACTTCTATTTGATAAAAAATTTTTATCAAATTCCATTTCGTTATTTTCGGAACAGCCTGTGCGGTAAAGAAATATTAATGCATAATCGATACCCATATTTTGAAACTGAGGGAAACAACATTCCTTATTTGAGACTCTTCGCATCAAGCTGGAAATCCTAGGGAAGTAATGAGCTTGAAATGCTTGCTAGCATATTTAAAAAAGATAGAAGTAAAGGAATGTGCATGACGGGTAATAGAACAGGAGTACATAATTTAGTTTCGGAGATAATTGAATCTTAAAATAATTGAGTTTAAATATTTTTAAAATATTTATTTCTGCTTTTTATTGTTTTCTGATTCCATAAAATTTTTCCTGAAACATTACAATTTTAAAAATATTGTTTTAAAGGATAAAATCTTACATTGGACTTCCTTTTTAAAATCTGTAAAAATTAATTAGATTCAATGTGTGCTGCTTTGACTTCAATTTTTAAAATACATATAAGGGTTAAATTTTGGACACATGTAAAATAATTTTAAATATGTATTACAAATTAGTAATGAATGTAAATATCATGAATACTTTATTTAAAGTGCGGAGCTTTGAAAACAATATTTTAAATATAAATAAGAATTTTTTAAAACATTTTAAAGAAATTTTAAATTATTGCATATTAGTAATAAATATAACATCTATTTAAGCTATTGTAAATATTTATTTTGAAACATTTTTAAATATATTTTATTAAATATATAATAGATAGTTTACTAATAATTGAAAAATATATTTTTTAGAATATTGAACTAAATATCAGTACTTATTTTTTATTAATTTTGAATTTACAATAAAGTTAAATTTATTCGAGATATCTGCACATTTTCAGTATTTTAACTATCAAAAATTGAAAAATGAAATAGTTTTTTTTAAAATTTTATTAGAAATTTATATGAATAATCACAGTAAGCTACAAACTAAAGGGCTTAAGAATAATATCTATACCAATATAAAAAATAGAACAATTGTAAATGAAATATTTTATCGTAAAATCAATTTCATTCGAAAAATTATAGGTATAAAAAAGTAGATAAGATATTCAAATTAGAGAATATTTAAAGTATTAACTTCATTCTTTACAATAGAATTTTTTTGATCAACAAAATAGCCCTTAAAGTGTATGTGAATTAATTTGTGAGCTTATTTTATGCAGTACACTTAATGATTTTCAGTTTCCATTTTACGATATTTTTCTTGAGCATTTGGTTCAATGTAAAATTCAGTAAAAATTTACTTATTTTAAATTTTAATTAAATGAAATGTTCCCAGTTATTTTCATCTTTTGAATTTTTCGAAGCACGCAATAATTTTTCCTGTTTTAAAATAATTAAGCATTGGAAATAGAGAAACTGCCCGCTTCGGTTGTTGAATAACAAATGCGCTCGTGGGTGTCCACATGTGATTCCGGAAAAATATTCGTTGGGAATGTTACAATACCTTTCAACAATTAGGCTATCCAAATATTCTCTTAGTATTAAATAAGTGACTTATCAGAATTACAGAAAACAGAAAAATATAAATTAGAAAAGTTAAAATGAAAATTTATTCAGAAAGTTTTTACCGAGTTATCACTAAAGTTTAACCTTTTTTATAATAATTTGTTGAAAAAAAATGCAAAATTTTGAAGAGAAAAAATCGTATAATTACTTACAAAAAATTGTCTGAAAGATCTAAGTTAATATTTTATTATTCACATAGAGTGGCAAAATAAAAAAGATTATATTAATAAAACATATAATTTTTAAACACAAAAAATAAAACATAAACTAATAATTTTTAAAAGTGAACAGAAAAATTGTGATAACACTTCATAGAAAGCATATATGGCATCTTATGGAAAATTAAACCATAAAAACAAAATACTTTTTAAATATTTTTAGAATTTTATAAAGCTATTTTAATAAGAACATAATAAGTTGTGTTACACAAAAAATGCAATTTATTAAAGATGCCATTTATTTCATTATTATAAATCCTAAATTAACATATGCGATTAATGTTACATTTTTAAATAATAAAAAATAAATATTTTAAAAATTCTTAGTTATTAGAATTTTAAAACTAAGCATACGAAAATTCTTAACTTTTTTATATTGACGTAATTAAAAAAAGGAGAATTTAATTTCAAAAAATATAAAAAATTTTATGCATTATTACCGGAAACAATAATTGTAGGCATACAAGTAAATAAAATCAAATCATTTCTACGGATTCGTACAGGCTTCCTCACTCTCTTTCTTTCTATTATATAAATTTAAATTTAGCTGTGATGAAGAAAGGCATTCTAAATGATATCACCAAGAAAACTATTTAACTTAAATTTTTTTAAAAGAATTTTAGGTGAATGCATTTTAACAAATTATTACAGTTCTGAAATATCGGTAAATCAAAGAAATATTTTCAGGGAAAAAAATTCTCATTAGGAACTGAAGAATTTCCTTTGCTTTAATATAATAATAAAAAATACATTGTAATTAGAAATATTTCCCCCAGGGGAGCTCTAAAAATGTTCGAGTAGTTTTTGGAAAGATTTTCATAGAAGATTTGGTGACGGTTGCAATGGTGGCAAAAAACTGGGTTTATAAACTGGAATAGATCCGGTTTATCGCTGACAAGGAAATTTTGAAAGCTATTTCTTAGAAATTATGAAAGTTTTTAGGTGATAGGAAAAATATTTAATTTCTTCATCAAGCATTTATTAAAATAAATAAAAAAATTTTTTACGGATAAATGCTTCGACGAAAAATTATCGAAGGAGAGCATTACTATTCATATCTTTTTACAATACAGTTTCTTCTTGTTAAGGAAAATGAAAAGATAGCAATATAGCTTTAGTGAACAATTTAGAATAAATTTAAAAATTAATAACTTTTTCCTAAGAACAAATTTATAACATAGGAAACATCTATTTTCACAGCCTCGATGAATAAATCTTGACTTATCTTTCATTATTTCAGTTCTTCAGAGCACGGTTCTAGAAGGCATCTCTCTTCCTTTCCTCAAAATTTCCTGCGATTCTCGAGAATTTATATGTGGGAATTGGTTTTTAAAGTACTATTTCTCACGTGAAATGTCTTTAATAACAATTCGTTTTTATTTATTAAAGAGCATTATTTTTAAGCTAATGAATAAAACCAGAAGCAAGACTAACTCATAACTGCTATTTTTCACAGCGAAGTTCGACATAAAAATCGTTATTCTCAAGTCAATCACAGCATTCGCTATAATTTCCTTTTCTACTTTATTAGCTATAATGGACAACTTATCAAGAGATTTGGAAAATGTTGACAAAATCACCTTGATATGTGCAAATATTCTTTGTATCTGCAAGCTCTGGAGAAAATCGTCAATTTCTTGAACAAGAGAAAATTCTTTCATTTTCCTGAGTGGGTTTGGAAATTTGTTGCCAAGTTGAAAATCAGTTAATAGTTTCTTTATCATGAATGTTCTGAGTCTTCAGACTTGGAGCTCAGCTAAATGTGATAATATTTTGTGCTTGTCCTGATTGGTGAGATTACAAAACAGTTTGGTTTAACAGTTACTTATAACAATATTATAAGCTTAAAAATAAAATAGTAACAGAGTATTGAAAAAATAACCACTCGCGCGTTTGGCATATCCTCAGAATAGGAGAGATCTTTGGCGCATGGTTGCCGTTAGTTCGCCAAACTGGCGAAATGAGATGCTAAAGTGGCGCCCACAGCACAAGCATTTCTGGTTCAATCAAGACGATAATGCAATTGGTTTAATGACAAACAGGCTTGATTCATTTCTCACTGCTTCAGTTTTTTTCTGTAACCTCGTGGGCGAAAGACGAGAGGTTTTCTCTCATGCCATCTTCCTCCCACGGTCTTTTTCTTTCTTTCGTGTCTCCGCACGGAGGCAATTAAGAAAATCTTAAATATAAGAATAAGGTTAATTACTTAATTTGAAACTTAAGTGTCTAATACAGTTGGAAAGGTGGAAGGAATTGTTTTTTTTTTAACCAACATCTTCAATTTTAATTCATTTTCAACTTTTTTGTTATTTTTTTGTATTATTTTAAAGGTAAAATTATATCAAATATAAATATTTATTTGCTTTGAGAATCGCTGCGCGCACTGGGTTTCACTTTTCAGTTAATCCTAATATTGGTCAGTTTGGTGACGGGAATTATCTAAGCGAAGAGAAATCGACTTTTTATAAAGACATCACCTAAAAAAGTTATATGACGTAAACATATGTAAATTTTTTAAATATTGATACAAAATCAAACTCGTTTCCATCCCATTTTCAAGCAGATTGCTGGAGAAGTGCATTCTTTCATCAAGTCTGCAGGGCGCGCTTCTGTTCCGATCGCATAAATATTTTTTTTCACAAAGCCAGCCTAACAAGGGGCCCTACACAGGGGTGGGCGCCGTTGCAACCTCGAGAGAGAGCATTCCCCTAGAGGTATCATTTCACTTGAAAGACACTGCACGGACTGGGATTTAGCTTGCGACACGAATACCCTAACCAAGCAAGCCACAATTTATATCAATTAACCTGATGATCAGCTTTTGATTTTTTTCATATTATATTTTTAATGGGAGGAAATTATTTTACAGTCATTTACACACACACACAGTTTTTAAGTAAGCAGATTCTCAGAAACAATCCGGCAGCACCAGGTAACTTTCAAATTTTAACGGTCATAACATTTCATTAAATAAGCATAAAAATTTTCTGAAATAAGAAAAAGTTTTGGAGACATCAAAATATTTCTCAGTTGATTTTTTGTCACCACTAATCATTGAATTGGTTTCAGTCGGAATTATTTCAAAAGATTCAAGCTGGAATTAACCGCGAATCCTAATAAATGAATTAGGTAAACTGTATTTTTTTCGTTTTTCATGCTTTTATTATTGATTGAGCTACATTTAGTATATTAGCTTTTCTCCATTTTTTAAAAATTTTATAAACTTCAAACTAACTCACAGGTTTTAATTTCCCATTTTTAACTTTCTCATTAAATCAAACAAAATTTATTTATCAAAGTTAACTTTTTCTTTTAAAAAAATAACCAAAGTACTATTTCCTTCCAATGAAGAGTAAAATTTGAGAAATTAAGGTTTTCCTCTCTAACATTTAATGTAGGGAACTGTAATTGAGTTTAATTCCTCTTCACTTTGCCCAACCTTCTCCATTTTTCTACATTATATTCTTTTAGTCAGTTCTATTTTCGAAAAAGAATTTTTTTAATAATACATTAGAATACATTTAAATATAGTAAAATTTTGCTGAATTACAAAAACATTAGAAAGAAATATTTTGATTTTGCAATCAAATGAACAAAATGCTCGGTATTAATTGTAAATGGCCATTTGATGATCACTGATTGATTTTTCTATCACTTTGTTGAATTTTCTGCTGACTTTTATTGCCTCACTCGGGCTGAATTGAAATATCTAATTTTATGTGTTTTAATATCATTGTAAATATATTTCCCCAGAATTATTTCCATATTTTTTCTTCAACACTTATGAACAAATTAACAAGAATAAATAATCATAGAGATAAATAAGCCAAAATAAAAAAAACTATTTATTTATTATTATTTTTTTTTGTAATCTTCCTGTTGCATATTGTTCCTTATTTGACTCACTAAATTAAATCTCAAATGTTGATGGCTTCTGATTGTTTTTGTCTTCATAGGAATTCACTAAACTTTCCACATCTTTTAATTTATAACTAAAATTTTGTTGATGAATGAAGTATTCATTTGACGAATGAAGTATTCATTTGAGTTGGGAATGATGAGAGTAGTGAAGTAATGGTAAAAATGATTGTTTGAGTTTTACCGTTAATTTTCTAGCATTTATTTCCGGCTTCAAGCAATATCGCTGTCCAGTTACCGTATTACTTTAAGCAACAGCCTAAAATTCGATTGATACCTGTTTTAGTCTGAATTCTTGTACAAATAACTTGTAGAATTTGCTGTAAAAGCCAGTACATTTTAAAAAGCAATGATTGCTGTTCAAAAAGAACACGAATATCAACTATTAATCTGAGATGTTCGAGGGAAGTAATTTAAAAGCATGTATAAAAAAATTTAATAAGTAATTTTATTACGTAGGGAATGCAGAACAAAAACACAATTGTTTTAAACTTGAATTTTTTTGAGGGGAGTGGGTGGGGCATTTCTTTGGTATTCACCTTAAATTCCGTATGGATCTTACGTAAATTGCAGATGATAATTGTTTGATAAATAATAATTTTTCTGCAACACACACACACAATTAATGTTTCTTTTCTATTTATAAAAATATACTCTTTCCGTTTTTAAAATATTGAAGTAATTGGAACTACTTTAAATATGTCAGTAAAAATGCAACTCTTACGTTATACGCACACATGGTCAGCAGAAAGAAGTAAAACAAGACATCTTATGAAACAATAAGAAGTAGTTTTGTAATGTACAATGGGGATTTGAGAACACTTCTCAAGAATTAGGAAGTTATTTCAGAAATAGTATTTGACGCTGGAACCCTATTTTGAGACCTGATATCGGATGGCAGCTGCACAAGAGTTGCTACAAGACTTATTTTTTCACATCCACTGTGAGTTATTGCCAGCCTTGAGGACTAAGTGAGCACTCATCCCAATAAATGTACGCAGAAAAAGTGGAGAAATGCAAAATTTACATTCCGTTGTTTCCGCTCAACAGATTCTAGTACTGGGAATTTTACATTTTGATTTTTTTTTCGTGTCTTGTACTATGGTCGCAATTTTTTCTCATGGGGTACTGGTACAATGGGTGATTGATTAACGAATATAATCGTTACAAGACCATGTTCGCTATCCGAACTGTTCGTTAACCTATCATCGATTTACCATAGATATTTTCAAAAATTGATTCATTTGCTCTGGTGACCCTAAAAATGAAATTAAAAAAAGGATTTATAATTTCTTTGTAAGTTTATAATGCAATATATAGTCTTGCATAAGTTCTTTTTTGCTTATGAGGCGAGCACGTGCAATGTCTGTTGCTTTTCTCTTTTTTCAAGACTTTCTGGAAGTATTATTTTAAAGATCTTACCGTTGGCTTCTGACGACAGGAATTCTCCTGCGCTATAGCCAGTGTCTTAAAAATTATTGATGATTCACAAAATTGTAGCAATTAATTCTGAGCATTTCATTTTTCACTTTAGTGCTCATAAGAGGGACGTAAAGCTTAACTATGATCAGCAATTATTTGCAAAAATAAATCGACAAATCTAAAAAAAGTATTGATTGATATGGATTATATTTCAAAATTGCATTTAATTTGTGTTAGATTACGTACGCATTATGTTCAAAACATTTGGTCCCTTAATGCATAAAATTTTTATTTTTTATAAATTAAGTTTGAAATCAAGT